>VXAD01001024.1:1596480-1688162 GCA_013399195.1 Dicrurus megarhynchus
AAAAAAAAAAACAAAAAAGGAAAATAAAATAAAAGTATTCATTACTCCTTTGGCTTCAGTTTTTGAAGTTATTTTCCTTTGTAATGCAAAATCTAAAGTTTCAGGATTTTTCCCTCAAAAATGGGAATTTAAGTAGTTTTAGTTTCAAGAATTGATTTCAAAACATAAATAAAAAACTTCTCTGGTTCTGCTGTAAGTTTGAAAAAATAAATTATAACTATATGAACAAAACAAAAAAAAACATGCTCCCCTAGTATATCAAAGCATGTGCTCACTTTTTATGACTAAATAAAAACACTAAATACACTCTTATCATATACAATAATGCAAAAATTTTGAAAAAAACATATAAATAAGTGGCATGAGACTTTATGTCACATCTATTGCTGAAACTCTCAGGCTTTAAAGCAGTCATAGCAGCATACATTTTTAGTTTATGTACAATTTTTTCATCTATAAGCTATGAATCTTACATAATACTAAACTCATGCTCAATTTGTTAGCATCTGAATTCTTTGGGGATTTTATTTTCGTGGTAGACTGTTTCATATAGAACACTATTAAAATCAATGTAAATATAAATTTGCCTACCTTTAGTTAAGTTATTGTACAAAAAGCCATACTCATTTGTACCTTACCTCAGTGTGAGTGATCCCTTCATGATTTCATTTCCTTTCTCACACTGCTGTCTGCTACCAAGGTGGCTGACAGAATCTCTGCATGGCAAGTTTCTTTTTCTGGTCTTGCATTTCAGGTTGATAAGAGGATGGAGATGCCTGAAAGAATTTGAGATACATAAGGGTCTGAAAGACCCTCAGATGCTTCTCACTAGAAAAAAATGTTGCAATAGTTGTATTCTTTGTCCCTTCTCTGTGTTGCTTCTGTCCAAAGAATTAGTTGAATTTTGGTAACTTAAATCATCATCATCTGCAAAACTCTGTTCATGCAAGGAGCCTATATCCCTTTCAGCTGTTCCACCTCCGACATTTGGAGAATTCTGGTCTTAATTGTATTTTCAGAAAAATAATTTCACAAAATCAAACTTACTGACTTCTGGTGATTGCATTGAGCAAGTAACTCATGTGGTAGAAGAGGTGCTACAAACCCCCACTAACAATTTATGATGCAAAGCCATTTCTGCCCTTGTGCCATAAATTCAGCTATGTGTGCCATGGGTGGAATATTGCTGTTACAGAGAATAAAGTTACCACTTCAACATCCTTTTCACCATCTTTTGCTACTAGGATTTCATTTATCTTTAATAGAAGATCCAAACATGAGATATAAAACTATTATAAAATATTGCTAACACTGAACTGCGTCCTCAAGCATTTCACTATATTTTATACTGAGGTGAAGGAAAGGAACTGTTCAGGAGTTCTGAAATTGATTTTAAAAGGTTCTTCAAGATACATAAAAAATATACCTGAACTGAAACCAATTATTAAAGGAGANAACTTGAAAAAGAGTTTCAGAACATATGGTCTGGGGACACAGCCAGAATTGCAATAAAGAGTAAAGTGTGAGAGACTTCAGAAAGGACAGACATTTATGAGTAAATCCCATACGTCTTTCAAACCAATAACCTGAAAGCCACTCCAATAAAATGTGATACCTGTATAAGCCATGAGACAGTCAGCAAAAAACCCAATAATTTAACAGAAACATAAAGTGCAGTAAAAAATCAAAATCAGGAAATAATGCAGGTAAGTCAAAGAAACATGACTTTCATATCTATAAAATGGAAGATTTGCATTTCAGACTATTGTTAAAAGACCTACAAAACAAGATATATATGAATATTTACAAACAATGGTATGAAAATAGTAGGCAATTGTTTTTTCCATCAGTACTAAGACATAGAGCAATATATTTTCACAATTTTACATCATGTCTTAGGTTTAAGCATTCACTTTTCAGGGTATTAATATAGAATAAAATACAAATAAAATCTTTAAATTTTTTTTTTAGTAAAGTGGGATATAAAAAAAGTGAAGTAAAACTAGCAGTTAAACTCTTCAGGCTCACTGGAACAAAAATAATATGTGAGCTAATATGGTTTTGGTGAAATTTCCTTTTGAAAATGTTCCTACAAAAGTATCTTGAAATGTTTGAAATTTCTCACTTAAATATTTTCAAGACATTGCCTGACTTTTCATTTTTAAATGTCAGATAAATAATAGCAAAAAAGTAAACATAAAAATAAACCATTTTGTAACAGTCTTCACAATTTTCATGGAAAACTGTTTCCATTTTTGAAACTACAGAAACTATCAAATTTCCTCTTACTGTATGTAGGATTGCATTTATTTTTTCATCTTCCAAATTCTATTTCCTGTCATATTTTCAAGTGGCAATTGTAGGTAGCAAACAGATTTTCTGATAATACCAGTCATCTTTATTATGAAAGTGAACTCACTAGCTTAGTAGTTCCTATTTTAGCTGTAATTTCATTGATGCTGAAAAGCATCACAAGCGAATTAGTAATTAAGAATTTCAATTAGTAGTGTATGATTTTGACATTATATAGTTCATATAGGAAGGGAAAGACTAAAAATGTTGAATCTGATGAAATACAAAAAAATTCCTATTTCTGAAATAGTGTGTCTTACATTGCTCAGAGACTGTACAGCAAAATATAGTTCATAGATGCTTAGAAGAAAATATATCTTGTATGAATCAAGACAGGCCATTTCAAGTTCTACTCTGTCTTTAAATGGAACTTCTATTACATTTGGAGCAAAGCACAAATTAACTAACTGAGCAGTGAAATTTCAGTGAGAGGTAACACATCTCACTGTCTCAGTATCAAAACACACCAAGGATCACCCCAAACCCTCTTTCTGTGTCAGTTTCTTTCCCCCTTCCATCAGTGTCTAAGAGAAACAGATGGCTGCTGTAGATGCTGCCTACAGCCACAGGCCAGGACAAAAGCTGTGAACTTGTCTGAGCTTTGCCATAGGTGCTGCACAAATTGAGTCTGAATGATTTGATTATAACAGTCTCCTGGCTGTTTCATTAGCCAGTATGAAATTTCACTAGACAGTGTGAAATTCATTCACTGCTACCTTTAGTAAGTCAAGAAGCAGGTAAATAAAGAACCAGCCAAAAGCATAAACATAAGCAAGACAGATAAATTGTCTTGGTTTATTAATAGTTGTGGTTTGTTGAGCAAAAAGATGACTTTTCTATATATCAGGCACTCCTATGTCAACAGAAACTGCAAAGATGATGTGCTCTTCTTGAACTGAAATGCCAGAGATTAAGAAGAAAGAGCACTTTGCAGATGCTAGCATGACTTAACAGCTATTTTACAGGCTTGTAATGGATTAGTTACCTTTCAGAGGTTCAAAACACAATAATGATATTGAAATATTTCTGTAAGCAATCACCAGCCTCACAGTTGGTTTAAGGAACAAAGGGCGTATTCCAACATCTCTCAAGAACACTCAGCAAGAACTCAGGACAAAAATATTTTCACATTTATGTCCAATAGCCATAAGCTCATTGAAATTTGCAGTGAGTAAAGCATGACTGATCAAAATGAAATATTTGCTTTAGGTAAAAAGATACTCTGCAGAAAGGTGTGACATTTACAAAGGCAATTAGGGGAGGTTTGCAAAGTACTTTCACATGGCACAGCTGATGGCTTTACTATGTGAATAGCTGGGTTAATCTAAGTAGGATGAGAGACCTAGAGGCAGCATAGAATGAAAATGAAGATTATTCCAATGATGACATTTTTAAAAAAATTATTTATACAGAGTAATATTTCCTTGAAAAAAAACCCCATGCATTCACCCAAAAAGAGACTTGGTACTTACTGATCGCAGAGCACATAGTCCTGAGCTACCTGTGTCATATTCAGCATTTAAAACAAACAGAAAAGATAGAGATTTCTATATGGCTTCTCCTTTCAAGGAAAGTTTAAGATAATATCTTATCATACTGTGAACATTTTGGAAAATTTTATAAGCAAAATTTTTATAAGCAAACTAATTTCAGGACTTTTATTCCATTTCTGAAATCCCACAAGCATTTCCCATCATTTTGCTGTGATTTTTAGACACCTGTACTACCTTAACTTATACTAAATAGGTGAAGCTGAAGTATAGTGGGTTAAAATTTTATAATATTACAGGATAGACAAAAAAAAAAAAATATATAAGAGGGACACATTTAACTAATTGCCTGAAACAAGGAAGCTATGTAATGTTTTATTATGCATTAAAAATTGGAAGACTTCACTTTTGAAAAAATCATATTTCTGCTTAGAAAAAAAACCCCCATATATAAGCCACTTCACAAAATTATGCTGGTTTTCTTCACAAGAACTTCTTTCTTTTAATAAAACAAAACCAAACCAAAACAAAACAACCTCTCACCATATTTTGAAAACTGCAATTCTTCCTTCATGCTTTTTACTGCCTGATTCTTCCTTATGCTAGCACGGTATATGTGTTCTGAAACTCTGAGTACAGATCCACAGACTTACAAGTCCACTATTTTGAATCAAGTTGTGAGGGACTAATTCAAATCTTGAATTAATTGTAGATTTTTTTTATTCTTCTGAACACTAAAATGTAGGGAAAGTAAAAACTCTGGCTACTAAGTGGAAATTTGAATTCTGGAAGCCTCAACTGAGATGAAGAAGGTTACTCTGCTCAGTTCAAAAGTATATAAGCTCTGCAGCTGCTCCAAGGCTGGTCTCAGGCTGCTTTAGGCAGCAAATGCAGTAGGAACCAATAAGGATTAAGCTACCATTGATTTTGTCCCACCAGGCTCTATTATTCAAGTATCAATGGCTCATTAGTCTTTATGCTCCTGCTTTTATAAAAGTAGAGATAGTGAGCAATCCAGACATCACTGGGGGAAATATTAGCCATGGCACTGTGCTTTACCAAGAACTATTTCTATGTATTTGGATGAACAATTGTCTATATTTCAAAGACAAGGGTACACAAATGACCTTTTAATATAGATTCACTGTCAAAGCATCTGACTTGGACATATAAATGAGTGTAAGATTTCTTCTTATTATTTTGTTCTAAAAGAGAGTGTGAGAGAGGAAGGAATGAAGATGAAAATCAACTACAAACACAGAATGAGAATCAAAGATGTGTTTTAGTTTGTATTTTTCTTTTTCATTGGGAAGAAGTTCCTTTTGCTTCCTGCTTCTGTGTACTCATAATTTTGTTAATAAAAATATTGTTACTGATATTAGCACATGAATGTTTTACAGATGCTTTTTAAACTTCCAAGCAGATTGTTTCAAATTACATCTTTCCGTAGCATATTACATTATTCTGTTAAAGACTTGAGATATTGGCAGCTTTTCACCTTTTCAGGGTTTTTTTCTTACCCTTTCTTAAATGTTTTGGAATTTTCTATTTTATGCTGGGAAGGGCAACATCAAACTGCTTTAGTAACTGCTGTGTGCCTTCACTAGTCTGTGGTTGGTATCCTTGGCTCCATGAGTCCTGGTTTAAACACCAGGCAGTAGTCTAAACCTGGAGTCTCTGTGAGGAATCTTGGGAGCCTCAGTTTATGGGCCTTCCAACAATCACTAAAGGAAGTGCAAAATACTTCATCTTCCTTTCGACTCAGTAAGCCAGTCCATGATGGCTTAGGAAAAGAAGATAGATGGGTGAAGAGAAACAATAAGAGCCACTCCCTGGCAGTATCCATTGACTATACCACCAATATGGAACTCTGGACAAGTTTAATGTAGAAGTCAAAAGCTCCTTAGGTTTATATATCCCCAGTAAGATCTCAATATCAAAGAGAAGTTAAACAGGGACAGCAGACTAACATTATTAACAAACTGTCCCCTCTATTTCTGTGGAAATTTTTCTTAGATTACAGATTCTACCATGCTTGTGTCTTGCCAGATGGGCCAGAAATGTATATCTCTAAAAAATAAATCTGATATTGGATAAAGCAAAAATACTGAAGGCAGGAATCTTTTCACCTTCTAGATTGGCTCTTTCCTTGTGTGTTATAATAGCCCATTTATTTTGTGTAATATATCTTAAAATCTAATCCTGTTAAGTCTTCAATTAGACTTTTCCCTTTTATTTTGTTGTGACTAGCTTTAAAATCTCTGCTGGAGAGAATCACACGAGATAATTCCTGTGATTCCCTCACTATTTAATCCTGAATTATAAATAAATGATGTGTCACAAGCATCAAGCTACATATTATAACTGACTTCAATGGGGATTCCTGTGGAAGAAGAAATAGAAATTATTCCCACTTACACCTTTAGTCCTATATTCTTTGTATCTTTATTCTTATTAGCTTTATACTCATTTGTATCTGTCTGTCCACCTGGATTTGGATCTGTATCAGGGTTCCTTTTTCAGGCTTTGAATTACTGATTTTTTGTTACTATGAATCACCTTTACAAAGTACTCTAATTTCATCTTCTTGAAAAAAGTAGCTACTATGTGTCTCTTTACCACTCAGTGGTGTGCTTCTTCACAGGGATAGTAAGTGCAGCTCTGACATTCTAGTGGCAGTCCAGATTTACTTCATAGTAGGTAGAATTATTCTAAATTACTTCAATAGACTAGACAGGCCCTTTTACACACTGTGGAATAACCTTTAATTTAAAGTACAAACTCCCCCCTCCCTTGTGTTTTCAATTCCAGTCAGAAGAGCTGAATTGGTTGTTGGGAGAGGGTAAGTTTCTGCCCCCAAAGACTACATGAGATATTCTCTATTTCTTTTTTTACCCTTTACTTTTTTGACTGTGGGCTGTTCTTCCCTGATTAGTTGCTTCCCTGAATGGTGCTACTATTTTTTCACCTGGTTTGTTTCCATGTATAATCAGTTTTATCTGTTTGCATTTTACTTTACATTTTTTGTTGTTAGCACAAGAGACAAAATAGTGGGAATGCTGGAATAGTACAATGGGAGACAGTTACCTTCAGGAGTATTGGTATCAACATTCAAATGGCAAGTGAAAATTCTTCTCTCCCTTAGCCCTGATGGAAACTCACAAATCCTGCAGCACATAGCACATTCCAGTTTCTTTTTTCCTCGTCCCTTGTCTAGTGTTTGTTTTGCTTTGTTTTGATTTTTTAATGTTGTTTCAGTTTAGAAGTGAATATGTTAGGCCAAGAATCATTGAACTTCACTATACTTTTGTTTCAAAGCTATTTTTTTACAGTTTAAGCTTACATCAGAGAACCTCTACTTACTGTGTAAAATTCTGAAGCGGGTAGGTTTTTTCTCTCTGAATTTAAAGATTGATTCAATTGAACTGGATATATCTGAGGAGTACAAAAATTTAATCTGTTAATACTAGAGGGAATAATGATTAAAAGTTTGCCTCATTAATTTTTTTGGGGTCAAATAATTTTCATTTTTTAAAAAAATGTTGAGTATTTGACAGTTTTTCCAAGGAAACACAGTAGTGAGAAATGAAAATTCTTATTAACACATTCCCCAAATTTCCCATGTGATTTTGATCTAGGATTTTCAAAAGCAGTCATTTGCAGGTTCTGTCCTGATCTTGCTGCATTGGGCCAGTGTGGTACACACTTCTTGTCATCCCATATCTTCATCTTTATATCAACTATCTCATATTTTTTAGATCATAGGGGGAAATACAAGGACTGCTATCATTGACCTCATTAGGATCAAAAAGTAATCAGTAGACCTCTGGGTGTTTCAAGATAATATTATTGTCACTGGACATTTCAAGGAAAATTCCAGTAAGTACTGATCTGAACTGTAGCTAGAGTGGAAATTTACTGCTGACTAAAGCCAAACAACTTGCAACCCTATAAAGTGTGTTTCTAAGTGAGGTCCTTTGAACTCCTCTGGGCCACAGAGGACTGCACCAGCACTTCTCTCTGCGGGGAACACCTCTCAGAGCTCATGATCTCTCAGTTTGGTGATACGCAGAGGACCATCACTGAAGGCTGATGACAGAGCCTGGGACGATGCTCCCACTCCTGAGAGTTTGATCCTTGACCATTGAGAAGATGCAAAATCATGATATAAGTATTTCACTGAACTTGAGGGGAGTTTTTCACAGGTATATTTTCCTGTCAAGACAAAACTTTTGCCTAAAAGCGAAACTTTAATATAGAATAAATAGAACTTTGTTTTTAATTTTTAAAATAAATTTTGATAAATATCTATTATAGATTTTTGGAAAATGCATTTCCAGATTTTATTTCATTTACAATATTTTGCTCATACCAATATCACTGTATAGATTACTTTGGATTTACTCCTGCTTTGTCTGAATGTGTGTAATACAAGAAACAGCTTTGAAAATTCTAGCACATAGCCATTATATTTCCTTCATTTTTTTCTTTTCAAATAAAGGGCAAGTGTGATCTAATTTCACACGTGAGAACACTTGAAATAGCCAAACAGCAGTGAATAGGCAAGAGTGAAGGAATTACCTTTTAAATTATAGTAACAGGTTGGAAACCTCACCTTGTAAAATGTCACCTACATGTTCCACATTATTTATTTCTCATCAGAGATTTTGTACCAGAAGGTTTGCACTCATAAGGCACACAAGATTTGTGTTAGAGCAAGATCAATCTACTCTACCTTGAAATCTCATGGAATATAGTACTATAAAAAGAATTACAGGGGTTGGGTTTTTTTGTTTTGTTTTCATTCAGAAGCTGAGAAAATATAGCAATGATTATTGAATGTTGGAAGCAGTCTTATTTTTATATTTTAATGTTTTATATCTGAGGTGGAAAGAGGATATATAAAAAATATGTCAAATATGAAACCATTCTGCTGCATCTGGCCTAAACACTACTTTAGACCAAATTAATGAATGACAAGAGTGTTTCCATTAGACTAATGCCTTCAAGAATACTCAGGTTTGTTTATATGCCAGCCTGATAGGTTTATTTCTACATAATGTCTATCTTTAAATGATTTGGGGTTCTGTCAGGAAACCTCATAACATTAAGAAAAATGTCAGCATGGCATTTCTGCTACAGCATCTCCATGACAGTCTTAGAGTGAATAATTCTTAATATAACTGCTGACACCTAGTAAAAGAGTGACATACCTGGTGAGTTCTCCATGGGCAGAAAATTGCTTGACTGATTATTTTTCTGTGAGGGAAACACAGCTGAATATCCCATGATATTCCTATACTATCAGCAGTGTATTCTGTTGCTGCTTTTGGACCACATTTATGAGCTAGATTAATGTATTGTGTACTACTGTCAACATGCTAATACTTTCCATCATTGTATTTTTTTTTCAGGCTCAGCTTCTGAAGAATAAAATAAAATATATATTTTAATATTTAAAAAGCAACCACTAATATAGCCAAGGCATGCATCAACACTACATTTTCTTTTTTTTTCTCCTTCCAGCTCTGGCTTGTTATTGGACAACCATTTCAGTTTAACAGTGCGAGGAAAGAGCCATTCTGACGTGCATTTTCTGGCGAGGAGTTAGTTCAGGTATCATTGGACAGAACTGTGGGTCTCAGTGCAGATGGTCTCTAAAGAATTTTTTTTGCATATTGGACTACTCCATATCACTCGCAATTATGAAGAATTAAAGTATATTTTGTCAGACCGCTTCTTTGTCATAGCCATTGCAGAGAGCTGCATATTTTAATCACAGCTTCCCTTGGGCAATTTCCTTAACTTGCATCAAGCTTCTGAGCATTACATTAGAAAATTCGAAGTTTATTGTCTGGCTAAGCATAGAGATATAGATGTTAAATGTCTGGGGGTTTTCTTGTTATACAGATGCTCCTTTTATGACAAATAGTACTTGACTTCAGAGTGACACTTGTGATCCTTCAAGAACCAAAGCACTGTCAGATAGTCTCAAGCATGCAGGACACTAAATCATGTTGTACAGGAACAACATCAGGAGTATGAATATCAACTCTAGGTGGTCTTGTCAGACTCCTTTTCTTGCCTTTCTTTTTCCTAGCAATTTTATATATACTATCTACTTTTTCATCAAACTTTTCTGTGTCTTGAGGTTATTTTGCAATAAAGTAAGAGGTGTCCATATCATCAAGATAGTTCAACAGGCCAAGAAAAAGTCAAGGACCCCATTTACAATCTACGGCAGATCGCTGAATATTTCACAAAGAGCCCTTGAATGGCAAGCACCCCTCAATTTCTTACAAATGCAGAAAAAAACAAGTTTCCTTTTAAAATGTAATACACAGGCAACACACTGAGAAATCAGTATATACACCAGTGGGGAAAACAGTATGTGAAGTTTTAGCCTTTGATTGAATGTGAGCTTTGGACCCATACTGATGGGCCATGTATCTTAATGTATTTCTATTTTTTGCCACCTTTGAGGGGTCAAAGCTCTTCACAGTTACTGAATGTAAAAGAGACAAATAGATATATTCCAAGTATATGTTCCAAATCTGTATCTATAGAGGAAGAACAAGCTGGGAGGTCTGGCATAAATGCAGCTTCAAATGACTGCTTCCAGTTTTAATCTTTCTCAGTAATGTGACAAGAAACAATTTCATTACTTTCCCTTAACCTCTCTAAAGAAAAAGACAGAACACAGGCACATGCATTTTACGAATTTTTTTGCAACTGCCTGGTTAAGATGAATTGAGATGATTTGGAAACATAAGTTTTTCACATAGCTGAAATTAAAACTGCTTTTGACTATGAGTGTCCAAAAAGCAGGAGGATCTGATTATTATGAATATTCTTTAGGTGGAATTCCAAAATGCACATTATAAACCAGACCAGACACAGAAGAGTGCTGGTTTTGGGTTACTTTTTTGATTTTTATAAGTGAAAATAGTTCTTCTGTAGGGTAGAGATCCAGCTTTGGCAAGGCTGAAACTTCCTGGACTGATGGTAGATAGCCCTGACAATTTTGGTTGACCTGGTGTAAGAATGACCGAGTGCACAGCTGATCTGGCAGGTCTGAGGAGATAAAACACTCACTGATGGTATTGAACTTACACTGAGGGACAGACTGTGAGCCTTGTGACAGTTCTCCTTTTTACTTGGCCTAGTTGCAGCATAGACAGTGTATCAGACCACGGAATAAATAATATGTAAACCAAAGGTGCTGCAAATTTCTTCCCTCATTGGGAAAATAAGTCCTTTACAACAATGTCATCATTTTCCTTGAAGCCCTTCCAGGTAGGGACGTTCTCTGTGATTTATTTAGATGATTGCTGACCTCTTGTCTGTCCTCACACACACCTATAAATACATGTGTGTGTGTAAGAAAATGAAGAGATAAATGAAATGAAGAGGAAAAATTCGCATCCCAGAAATTAGTGGATTTTTTTTTCCACATGTTGGTATAATCTGTGAAATAGATGCATTGTCATAAAGGTGCAAGGCTTTATTTTTACTTTTTAATAGATGTAACAGAGATTTACCACTTCTTTTAAAAACTGAAAGCTGAAGCTTTGGAGCAATGGACATGTCTGTTCCTCTCTTGCTGGTCCTTTACATCTATTCTTCAGAAGACAGCGTAAGCAGGAGCTGCACAGAGCTTGTTCTGGTGTTTTGTATTAGGATGAATTTCACCACAGGAGACTTTCCTCAATACAAAAATAATAAGGGGGAAAAAAACCTCAAACAAATGTTATGGAAAAGAGGGGAAGAACCATACCAAGCCACTATTAGTCTACAGTCATGTTGTCACATGTCAGATGGAAAAAGGTGATTATAAACCTGCCTTTTTGCATTTTGAAGTAGGTTCATAAATTTTGAAGAAGAAGATTCATCAATTTTTAGTATAAAAAGGAGTTACCATCTTGATTGAAAATACATAATTATACTAATGTTAAATTCCAGGTGTTTGTTTTGCTTTGTTTTTAATCAATCCATGTTAGATAATGGCCTCATTATACTAGATTAATTGCTTAGATTTCTATTATTTGCCACTCCTCTCCCACCCTCCTTTTCACCCTCACCCAGGCACTTTCTGATCCTTTTTCTTCATGAAGCTTTCAGATGGAGGTGCCTTCTCAGGCACAATTCATTTTTTCCTCTTTCCTCTGCGTACCCTGAGCTTAGTCCTGCATCCTCCCTCACTCCTGCTCTGGTGCTCATAAGCCCCTTCAGCAAAAAAAATAAAGTGACCTTGCTTTTCCTCCTACATTTCTTAACAGAACTGATTCAAGGTGCAAATAATGAGGAGAAAGGTGACAAAGGGGAATAGGAGAGCCCCCCCTCAGAAACAGTTATATTGGCTCAACTTTCCTCATGGAAACATGTCCACAAACAGGGTAAAAAACCCTCCCAACACACACTTTTGTAAGTATGGACACATCACACAAAGGACTAGTTCCATCATACTTAACAACACGGACATTTTGAACCAGTACCAATCAAAGTACAGCCATGCATTCAAGGATTTTATTCCTACAAATTATTACTGGTTTTGTTGTTCACAATTGACGCTGTCTCTTCTTGAAGTGTAAATGGCAGAAAAGTATCTCACACACCAAAACTTAATATGAAGCATAGAATCATTAGCAACTTCTCTTCCAAGAGTCAAATAGAACAAGGAAAAAACACCTGAAGATTTGCCACATTAGCAGCACTTTTCTTACAATGGATATTTTTCTTTGGTGAATGCAAACTTAAAATTAGTAGAATTAAATGTTTGGCAGTGCACAAACTCCAATGTCAGAGCATCATACTGGATCAATGAAAAAGTGTTAGTGGATTATTAATTTCTTTAAATAAGTTTGCAGTTGCAGCATTGTCAAACTTCTAGGAGAGAGAAGGAAACTGCTGAGGAGTAAAAAATAGAAAATAATGTGTGAGAATAACTTCCAAGCATTGGCTTGCTGTCATTAGAGGGGATAAAACACCATGTTGGGATTTGCAGACTTACTTTATTGGAGAACGTAGATTAAACAAGATGTTTCATTTATTCCATCATATCCAGTTCCACAAACTACACGATATAATTTCAAAATGCATATTTCCTTTACCTTCCATACTACAACAGTGATAAGAAAATGGATGGAACAAGTTTGATTTGTAACACAATCGTGATAAATCCTTGGAATTGTGACTTCTTTCTGTATATTTTGGACCGGAATCTAGACCAAACTGAGTTATAAACTTATAGTTAATGGCTCTTATGTCAGCCCTCCAGGAAAGAAATCATTCCATGCTACTGTCATCCTCTAATTTATTATTAGGCCCTGCACAGTTCATCAGTATTGGGGTGGGAAGAGAGGAGGAAGATGAGCAAGGGGCCACCTATTGCAGAATTATAGATAGAATCATAGAATGGTTTGGGATATAAGGGATCTGAAAGACTACCTAGTTCCAAAACCCGTGCCCTGGGCAGGGGCACCTTCCACTAAAACAGGTTATACAGAGCCCCATCCAGTCTGGTCTCCAGGGATGGAGAGTCTACAACCTCTGTGGGCAACTTGTTCCAGTGCCTCACCACCCTCACCATAAAGAATTTCTCCCTGATATGTAACCTAAACCTACCCTTCTTCAGCTTAAAGTTGTTCCTCCTTATCCTATCATTACACACCCTTGTGTAACATCCCTCTCTAAGCTACTTGCAGGCCCCCTTTATGTATGGAAGGCTGCTCTAAGGTGTCCCTGAAATCTTCACTTCTCCAAATTTAACAGCCCCAATTCTCTCAGCCTGTCTTCATAGGAGAGGTGCTCCAGCACTCTGATCAGCTTAGTGGCTCCTCTCTGGACTTATTCATTTAAATTTGTGTTTGAGCTGTCTACCGGAGGGAAGCAAGGCTGCTGTCAGTGGAAAAAAAATTAGAGCATTTCCCTCAGATCTAGGGATAATGGTGGCCAAAGAAAAGCTTTTTTTCTGATTGTGGTACAAAGAATCCTTCCCTTCCTGTCTCAGGAGAACCTTTTTCTGCTTTTCTGAGGCTGCTTCAACTGCTTTGCAGTTGACAGTGTGTTATCATGTTTTGATAAGAGAAAGAATGAAAGAAAGGAACAGAGACCCATGAAATATGAGGGTAGGGCTGTGATTGTACCCATATATGTTGTTCACCCCAAGCTCCACAAAGCTCTTCATAGTGCTGGAAGCAGATTAATGTCAATTATAGTGTACTGGTTTTTTACTGAAAAACAGCAGAAAAAGAAAGAAGAAGAGTAATTTCTTGGTGTACAAGTTGACCATGGATTATTTTATCGAATTTTTGCATTACAATAATGTCTTTAGAATTTAGTTAAAATGTGAGAGATAAGCATCTTATTGTTTTGCCTACTCTGAAAATGTACAGCAAGCGATAGTGTTTTCTTCATAGAACCACAAATTTAAATGGAATGTACAAAGGATATGCAATTCCTGTTTTAAAGACAAGGCTTAAAACATGGTGAATTAACTAATTTCCTCATGGTCACTAAAAAACTCAGTGGCAGGACTTGGGAAATAACTTGCTTTTAAGGTTCTAGTTCTCTGTTAGGAAGAGTATTTATTTATTTATTCATATAAAATTGTATTAAAAGATAACTGTTTTTAGAAAGGTGCAATATAAGAAAATATTTGGGAAGTGACCCAGGTATATTAATATGAATGGCTTTGCTGGAGAACTGAAGTGCCAAGAATGTCAGAATGCTTATTATCATAGAAATATCTTATACTATTAAGTCTTTCTTTTTAAACCTTAGCTATTATTAAAAAATTGAGCATAGGGAACTTTGCTAAATATAGAAGGGCAGATGCATGCCAGGATAAAATCTGATTCCATTAACTACCAGCCACATTCCAGTGTTGACTTGCTAATCGGAATGACATCACAGAGATGGGAAGTGAACAAGTTCAATCACTTGCACATCATTAGTTCAGTAATAGTTTCTTTTAAAGGTGCCTTTAAGAAGCACTTAATTTAATGTTTTACCAAGCACTACCCATCAATGTGTCCTTGATCACACGAAAAATTCAGTTTCTTGCACACAGTGCACCAAACAAAAGGCAGTCCAGATTTCACATTTAAAAATGAGTAGTGTGACAGCAGTAATCATTATCTCATTGACATTGATCTGTGTGCTGGCAAAGACTTCCTATTAAGTCCTGAACAGAGGCTGGCAGTTTCTATGGGTATGAAGCTCCCTGAGAGTGGGGCAATGAAATAAAAATGTGTTTCAAAAAATTAAATTGTCTCTTGAAACCCTGTAGAGTTTTGTTGCTTGCTCAGGACAGGAGGAGTATTATGCCAGAGATTCACACACATCCTCATACTGCAGAGAGAGAAGAGGATGGAATAGAAATAGAGGCCATAAAGAATTCAAACCACTACTGATCCAATTATTAATATTTTTATCTTCAGACCAGATTTGAACTACATAACTACACAGTACATTACTAATGAAATGCAGCCTCCTCTGGGATGGAATCTCTTAGATAGCTGATGGACACAGCATGCTGCCAGAAAGAAAGGGGAGGCAAAATGGAATTTTAGTACATCATGGAAAGCTCCTGCTGCTAAGGAAAGTGAAATGGCATATTTAGGAGCCAAGCCACTCTCAAAGTAGGGTAAATTGGTAGCAACTATTAAAAATTCAATGGAATAATGATAATTGTGAGGGAAAATAATAAGGCAACTCTGTCCATCAAGAGCAGACAAGGCTTCCTCTTCTGCCCAGTGCCATTTCCTACTCTCAGTTTGATAATGAGGAAAAAATAAAGTCCTTTCCAGACTGCATGTTTATTGTACATCCACATCACACAATGGAACACAGTGCAAAGGCTCTTAATCCAAGTAAATATCAAAATTGCTGTATTCCCTTGCAATACAATACAAACTTGTTTGGATCTGGAAGAAGATGATCATGCTGAATCAGTAATGCAAGAAAAGTTAAGAAGCTGACCTTGAAGAGGCTTATTAGTTTGATTGCACCACCTGCTTACCTACTGCACTGTGCCTAGACACAAACTGGCTCAGATTTACCTGGTTTGTGTGTCAGTATCATCTTTTCTATCCTCTTGGCTTCAGCCTTGCAATTGGGACATTAAGGTTGCATCTACTTGCATTAATCTGTCTGTGTCTAAATGGTCCTGAAACAGTACTCCTTATATTCACTATTAAAGTTAGTGCCAACTATTCCTGTGAAATGAAGTGAGATGACCAGGAATTTCCAATTTAATTAAGAAACTAGGGGACTCTGGACCTGGTGGGAAAAAGTACTCATGTTCAGTTTGGGAAAAAATAACTAGACTTGGAACTCTAATTCCTTGATGATCTTGCATTTGCTTTAGAAATGAATAATTATAATGGCACACAATATATAACAGTATCAGGCTGATTTTTTGTGGTTTGTAGTGAAGGGAAATGGCCACTTCAGCTACTCTCATGTACAACCTTTGTTTTGATTTTTCCATTGTTGTATATTTATAGCCATAAGTGACAAAGTGCAGCAAACAGTAAATTTATGCGTTTTTCCTATACATGATGCTATCTACCAATTAAGTCTCTTGAGTGACAATACTTTATTCAAATTCCAGTGAAATTATATTTCTTTTTGAATGCAAGGGCAAGCTAGGACTTTTTTTTTAGGGTTTAAGGAATACACAGATTTTCTATTTCTGAAAATTTCTGAAAACCTATACAGTTCATAAAAAGTGTCTGTGATTTTTTTCTTGATAATCTGGTAGGATTGTATAGTTTCAAAGTATAAAAATCTTCATTATATTTCTTATACGGATGAGATATTTTCACTAGTGAGTTATTCTTAGATGATGCAATGGCTTCAGTACTCTAGTGATAGATGAAATGAAAATTTCTTTGCTTTTGGCTTTGTTAGGGAGTGACAAATTGAATAACCTTATTCCAGGTAAGACTCCCTGTGCGCTGATCCAACGAGTAGCAAGGCTGAGGATGTATTCCCAATGGTAGCATATACAAACTCACCTATAAAAACACATCTGTCTTGTCTGGTCATCGTAGACAGACATAATCGCCACTGACACAAACACAAACAGCACCAGTGAGTGGCCTCATCCTGTTCACCTCCCTGGCTGGTCAGGATGAAGGACAATTAGTGGGAAATACACATCTGTCTGTCTATGTATCTATCTGTCTACCTATCTATCTATCTACAGCCTGGATCCCTTCAGCTGCTGGGTTTAGTTGCTCAGCCTTCCCACCAGCCTTCCTTGGATCCAAATATCCTCAGTTCCTTTCACCCGGATAGATGAGCCTCTGGGATCAGTCCCGCTCACACAGAGACACACACAACAAATATCTGCAGCAACTGGTTCTGAATTAGTTACCCCAATCCTTGATAGAATTTTTAGCTAATTATTATAGAATAGAAACAATTAATATTAAAATGAAATATTTGGGAGATCCAAAAGCTGATTGAATGACCCGAGGGTTTGGGGTTGTTTTCTAGATTGCCTAGATTTTTAATTTTTACACTTATGGAAAAATTTAAGGCCCAAAAAAATTCCCAAACATGGAAAAAAACCCCACATTTTATGCTCAGCTATTGATTAATGACAAACCTGGAGGGAAAAGAGAATGTTAAAAGCAGAGCATGGAAAAGCCAGAATATAAATATTTTTCAGTTCTGATGAATTCATTGCTATAGACATATATCAAATTCAAGTTGGCCAAAGTCAGTAGAAATACTCTAACATTAATATGCTTTGGGTCAGATCATAGATCCTTAGAAGATGATATTGATAAAACAGGCCTAAGATGGCTTTATGCTACCTTGTGAAGCTTTTTAATTTTTTTATGAGGACAAGGAACAAGTGGGGTTCTTTCAGCTTTTCATGAAGGTTCTTTTTTACTTTCTGAGCTTCTGAAATAAAAGATGATAAATTAAAAGGTGATTTTTTTTTCAGTATCAGTGAATCCAACCTTCATAAAGGTTAAAAGTTTCTGTCATTGGAGACCCAGTCAGATATTTTAACCTATGAAATCTGGAATTAGTTTTGGATGTGTGTAGATTTCTCAGGGGAATGGCTGTTTTTTGTACTAATACAGTTGAGCTCTTTTTAACGAGATATGGGAAAATGCAATGGGAAGTTCTCTTTTCAAATGTAATATGTTTCCAATTTTTATTAGTCATTTTTATATATATACATATATGTATATTTCTCCTTAAAATAGATATGAATTAAAGTATCATAACTTGTATTAAATTATTCTGAGACAATAATGTTTTGCTTCAATAATTAACCAAAGGCCTCTCTCCCTCACTTCTCCACAAATTCTTGCTAATCCTGTTACATTGCTTCAGTACTTCAGAGAGTGAGAATTTCACAATGTTGAGGGCAAAGTCAGAGGTGACTTAGCTGAGACTTAGTCTGAGGTTTACTTAATGGCCTTAGATAGAATAATTATATGTAGAGGAACATGTGCATCATAGAGACCACATTAGTCCCTTTTAGGCTGGTATGTGTCCAGATAAAGCATGCCTTTATATTGCTGCTTTTAAATACAAATTTCATCATATGAACATGAAATATGTGCCTTAACAATTTCACATTGAAGGATATTTTGTTAGTCTTGCTCATTTTAAGTTCTCAGAAAGTTTCAAAATAGTCAAGGCAAAGAGATTTCAATTACTAAAAATGTCAGTATAGAGCTCTTATTAAAGAAGTTTTATTTCTACAGGCAAAGAGGAATTCCTTTTGTGTTATCACATGAGAAAATGAAAAAATAAATTAGAATGATAGAATCATAAAAGGATTTGAGATGGGAGGGACCTTTAAAGGTCATCTAGATCAGTTCCACTGCATGAGCAGGGACACCTTTAACTTGATCAGGTTGCTCAAGACTCCATCCCACCTGATCTAGAATTTTTCCAGGGATGAAGCATCCAAAATGTCTCTGGGCAATCTGTGCCAGTATTTCACCAGTGTCATTGCAAAAAAGTCTTCCTTAAATCTAGTCTGAGTTTACTCTATTTTAGTTTAAAATCTTTACCCCTTGTCCTGTCACTACAGGACCTAAAAAAAAGTCTTATGCTCATCTTTCTTATAAGCCCCCTTTAAGTACTGAGTGACTGTAATAAGATCTCCCCTAGAGCCTTCTCTTTTCCAGGCTGAACAATCCTAAATCTCTCAGCCTGTCTTCACAGGAGAGGTGCTCCATCTCTCTGATTATCTCACCAGAACGGAGAAGAGGAGCTGAATCCCCTCCCTCTCCCTGCTGCCCATGCTGCTTTGGATGTAGCCCAGGACACAACTGGCTTTCTGGGATGTGAGTGCACATTGCCACGTCATGTCCAGCTTTTCATCATCCACCAGCACCCCCAAGTGCTTCTCAACAGGGCTGCTCTCAATTCCTTCAAGCCATAGAGTGTATTAATAGCAGGGGATACTCCTGCTCAGGTACAGCATCTGGTACTCGGCCTTGCTGAAGTTCCCTAAGGCGCACTGCTTGAGCTTGTGCAAGACCTTTTGGATGGCATCCCATGCTTCAAGGGTTTCAACTTCATCACTCAACTTGGTGTCATCTGCAGACTTGCTGAGAGTGCACTCAACCCCTTTGTCCATGTCATAGATGAAGGCATTAAACAGTACAGGTCAAAATATGGTCCCTTGAGGGATATCACTTTTCACTGGAAACCCACAATGCCATCAGGACATTGACCTGTTGATCACTAGCCTCTGGATGTGATCATCCAGGCTATTCTTCATGCACCAAAGAATACATTTATCAAGTCCATATGTTTATAATTCAGAGAGAGGGATATTATATTGGACCAGGTCAAAAGCCTTACAAAAGTCCAGAGAGATGACATCTTTAGCACTTTCCATGTCCACCATTGTAGTCACTTGACCACATAAGGCCAGTAGGTTGGTCAGGCAGGACTTGCCCTTGGTGAAGCTGTGCTAGTTGTTTCAAATCACCTCCCTGTCCTCCATGTGCCGTAACATAATTCCCAGGAGCATCTGCTCCATGATCTTCCCAGGCCTAGAGGTCAGGGTGATAGTTTGGTAGTTCCTGGGATCCTCCTTTCTATACTTGCTAAAAATGGGTGCAATATTTCCCTTTCTCCAGTTGGCTGGGACTTCACCTGTATGCCATGGCTTTTCAAATATCATGGAAAGTGGTTTGGCAACTACATAGCCACCTCTCACAGGACTCTGGGATACATCACATCAGGTCCCATGGTCTCAGTATATTCATCTTCCTCAAATAGTCACAAACCTGACCTTCTTTTACTGTATCTAAACACAAGATTCTATCTGTCTGAAATTATCTGCAGAGTACAGAGTAACATAAGAAAATCCAGACTTTTCCCCCAAAAAAGAAGTTGCATTGCATTTCTAGAAGGGTGGCCTATGCCAAATATAATGTATCAGTACCTCCTTTCGGAAAATACATGTGATTCTCTATGTGCAGTGGCCTTGTAGCTCCAGTTATAGTCTTCTGTCAGCCTTAATGCACAGTTAAGTTATATCAGGTACCAGTACAACTGTGTTTTCCCAGTTAAAAAAATACATGGTGTGGGTTGGTTGTGCAAAAAAATATCATTTTGAAAGGCTATATATATGCAAGTATACAAAACAGCAAATCTACAGCTTCTCTCATTCTTCAGTTTACAAGAGGATCATCTTAAAATGCACATTCTACATTTTCTTTTCCAAATAATGTTATTTCATTCACATCACAGCAAAAACAGAATTAAGGTTTCTAGCACAACTGTATAGGTAACATTTTCTAAGTCTCTACGTTGTGTGGAAAAAAACTGTCTACCTTTTAAATCTTTTGGAAAGGAACTTACTTCTATTCGAAAAAACCCCAAACCAAACCCAAACCCAAAGAAATGAACAAAACTAAACAAAAACTCCAGAAACAAATAAAAGCCACATTTTTAAGTTGAATTGCATATATGTAGCACACTGGAGTTAATCCTTTAGTAATAATGTTTTTTCGAGTTGATGTTTAAGAGGGTGCCTGATGAATATCTTACAGTGGCATGCTCATACTGACTCAGTTTTCTGCATCCTCCTTGGCTGCAATTAGAGCTTAAACAAGTGATACAACACTTATACTGTCAGGAAAAAAACATTCCCTGAAAATTCAAATAAATTGTGATTGAGCCCGTGCAGTAGTACAGTCCTCAGCATGTGGCATTCTGGAAGCAAAACCCATGGGTGTAAATATACATCTCTTAGAATTGCCCACCTGTTTGCATGAAACTTATGGGCATAAAAAATTGCCTGCCAGTAATTTCCAGCTCCTTTGTCAATGTTTTCCTCTGGGATGGTCCTTAATTCCAATAGAAGGTTTTTTTTAGTATTTATTTAGATCTAAAAAACTTCTGTTCATTTGTTGACAGAGATTTTGAATCAAGCTCATTGAGGTCTCTGGAACATTAAATAGATTCTCTTTGGGAGTATTCTAGACTCCCAAATGTACTTAGCTGCAGATGCAATATTCAGCTTGTGTCTCCTGGGGAGAGTGTGATTTGAATAAAAAGGGTTGGTTTCAGCACAATTCTTTTTATTTTTGTCATCTGATCTCTTCCTCTCTTCACCTCTCCCAGTCTAGCTGTTCTTGCAGGGATAGAAGTAATTGCAATAAACCAGGCTACATTCTGGCACAACAATCCTACTGTGCTTAGTTTTTATACCCTGAAATGTTACAGGAGAACTAGAGGGTTACCAGAAGATGAAGTCATTGTAATGTAGAGGGAACCAAGAAAAAATTGCCCAGTGATTTCTTTGTTCTGGGTCTCCCTCCAGGGTCACTCAGCTCAAGATGACCTGCTCTTGTATCACTTTATTGAGTTCTTTCCTTTTATAAATCCAACACCTGAGACTCTGCCCCAGGAAATCTAGGGTTGAACCCTAAGGAGGAAGTGGGCCTGAGAATGGGAGTGTATGTGAGGGGGGAGTCAAATGGGAAACGCACTGGCTTACTGGAGCAGCCCACTGCCAAAGGACTCTATTGCTGGAACTTTGTGTGTGTGTGTGTGTGTGTGTGTGTGTGTGTGTGTGTGTGTGACTCCCTGAATGCTGTGAAAATACTCATGTAGCAGCTTCTCCTTTAGCAATATTACGTATCACAGAATACAGAATAAATAAGGTTGGAAAAGACCTCTGAGATCATTAAATCCAACTGATGCCATGATGATTTTTTGCCTTTTATTTTAAACCCCTTTTATACGTTTTTACAACTTCTGAATTCCTTAGTGCTTTTGCCTATATTCTTGGACTTGTTTGTTAAGCTGGGAGGCTAAACATATCAGAGGTTTCATAGTTAGGGATCAGTGTGCCCCAGACCCCAAGGTCCTCTCCAGAACACATTTTGTAAAATAAGATAGAACCATCCAGGGGAAGGTTCCTTGGGGAGAGGGGCTCACTCGAACCGCTCACTGAGGAGTTTATGATAGATATGCTAATTAGTAAAACCTGTGTTATACCAGATCTTTGAGGGGGTTTTTGCAGTGTACACTGAGGTGCATTCGACCTGGATGTAGTGCACCTAAGGATCCTTAAAATAAATACAAAGGTAAAATCCCTTTTTCCCTTCTAACTGTGTTTGACTCTTGATTTTAAGACCAGGAAAAGGCATCACAACCCTTCATTGATCACCACCTTGTCAACTAGACCATACCACTAAATATTTTAATACATCCAGGAGTGGTGACTCCACCACTTCCTTGGGCCATTTTAGTCCATTCTAAAGTTTAACAATCCTTTCCATGAAGAAATTCCCCCTGATGTCCAATCTGAACTTGCCCTAATGCAGCTTGAGGGTACATAGTCTCCTCTTGTTGGTAGTTGCCCGGGAGAAGAGTCGACCCCCAGTAAAGAAGTAGTACACTTCATTAAATGATATATATCAAAAACAATTCCAGAGGGTAAAATATATTTTGGGATGTTTGGAACCAGGTAAGAGCTGCATCAAACTTTTTGAATCATCCCATTATTCATCTGAAAGGAAAGAAGAAAAGTACAAAACTATATAGACATCTGTCAGGTCTATGAGCAAATGAGGTGTTGGATTTTTATGCCTTGTGTAGGGATGAACTTGAAAATTTGAAGATCTGCATTTTCTAAGATCATGGTAACCAAGAGTCACAATCTTCATTGTTATTCTATGTATTTCATTCCAAAACAGTGGTTTAAATAGCAATCGAATATGGGGAGTTTTCAGGAATAACTTAGACTCAAATGGATATAACTGTTTCTTAATCTGTTCTTCTACAGTATTCTGCATTATACCAGATGCAATTGGAAAAAAAGGTAAAAACTGGTTCCAACCAGTACAAACAGTTTCCGATTGGTTACACCGGAGAAAAGCCAGTTATATAAATAATTATCTTTTTCTGAAGTTATTGTATTTGTTCTTGTCCTGGTTTGAGACAAATCCAGAGAAACGTCCGAAATGAACGTCCTCTGATAGAAAGCAGGTTACAGCCACCCCTCCCCTGCCAGGTTCAGAAAGAATTTTCCTCAGATGAAAAATGAAAAAACCTATTTATTTTACAAGTAAAGTGCACACAGGCATGGGAAAAAAAAAAAAAAGAATAATGCTAAATAATAAAACCTCATGCTGGGGAGAGAACCGGGGTAGATTTCAGAGTCCTTTGTGGGTGTGGCTTTCTCCTCTTTGGAGCTGGGGTTCGGTGTGGGCCCCTCTGGGCCATGGTGTAGGGCCTCCCAGAATATTCTGGTGTTGCTGAACAGTCTAGAAGAGAAGAAGAAGAAACCAAAGTCCCAGGGCTCCATGCTTTAGCTAATGAACAAAAAACTAGCTAAAAAACAAGAGGATGATACTCTCTTCCCTGCTGTAGAGAGCCAAGAGCTGAGGAAAAAGAACCCAGGAAGATGCTTTCCTTGGCTCCACAGCGCAGAACACAGGGGAGTGTGTGTCCTTGAGCACAAACCGCTTTGAAAAGTTCTCCTGGCTTCTCTCCCCCCTCTCCTGAGAAACAGCTTAAAGACAAAGAAAGGCACAGGATTCATGTCTGGCATAGGGCAGATGATAGGGAATGCAGTATCATACAGTCACCCCAGGACAGTTCTGGAAAGGTCACCTGAATGATTTCAAGTATCTAATGAATAACTTTGCTAAATTGCCAGTAGCTACAAAAGTGAATGTTAACTGTAATACTAACTTGTTTACTCACCCAAAATTATTTGATTTTCATTTCATATGCTTTCTCACTTTTTCATGTTGTTCTGTCATTCTTCTATGGATGGAAAGTTGGCCTTCATTACTCTGATTGAACTCATTTATATAGAATGCATTTTAAAAGACTTTTCTTTGTTCCAATCTACTTCCAGGTTGAAATCTTGTGAAATATGCAACCTTTTGCTATTTTGGGGAAAATTTAATCTGCGTTTCCATGTAGCCTGAAGAGCTGCCTCAAAAAGAAAAACTGCCCTGAGGCTGCACACAGATCCAAGAACACAACATCAAATTACATTCTTCTATGCAACAATATTTCGTTTGCTGCTGATTAGGAATATAAATAATAGAAACACCAAACTTTCCAGAAATTATCAAAGTACTAAATTTCATCAGAATAACAAAGATTTATTTCCAATTTATTTCCTTCATTGAAATGTTTCAGCCTCTAGATTTATCAGCAGGTAAAATATATGTATAAGGTTATGAACCTTTCACTTTATTATGTTTTTAAAATGTCATACAAAAGGAAGAGTATTTTATTTCTGTTTGGGAATCAGGGAAGCCAGGATTTTTTTCCCTCACAAATGATACAAAATATTTTTAAAATAAAATATTTATTAATAACATTTTTTTCTACTTTTATCTCATTAGTAGATCTAATTTCAATAGTGATAATAAAATCAAATGCAAAATAAGCATATATATGTGCATTTTAACTGTATTTTATTCAAAGCTGTCTGCTTTCCAGTGATGAATAACAATATTTAAAGAATACAATATGGAAAACTAAATCACTTTATCCAGGAACTGTACATTAATTTTTTATGATTCATGCAATGTGTACTACAGGTGTGAATTTGTGTAGGCTGAGTTTTACTTCAAATGAAAATAGTTTGCTGCCAAATTTGCAACTTTTCACTTTTTGGTTATTAAGAGTGTGAAAATTCTTACTTTATAAAAGTTCTTCAGACAGAAATCTGCTCAGTATGAAATAGTAAGGGTTATCATTTCATGTCTAGGGAAAATTAAAACCACCATATTTGTTCCTTATTGCAAAGTGTATATAAGAAGGGATACTTACAAACTATATTAATATCCATAAGGTAATAGATGATCTTTGATAAAATGGTTCTGTAGGAAGCAATATATTGCTTGTGTGTGTGTGCGTGTGTGTGTATGTACATATATGCACATATGTAAAAGCGTTAAAAGATGAGCAGAAATTAAGAGTTGAACTTAGGTTATTTTCTTTTAATTATCCTCAAAAATAAGGAAATCATGTATTAAAATATGTCCGTGGTACCTAATGATCTCTACAGGCAAAGATTGTCAGATTGTGAGAAAAATATCATTTCTGTAGAATTCTGATAGCATCTTTTTCCTCAGCTTGGTCAACTTCGGAGCAATATCATTTGGAAACCAAAGTGCATGCTGATAGAACTATTGAAAAATATCAGTTTATGAATTTATGTTCTGCATCTTCCATTTGTTGTTCTTTTTTTTTTTTTTCCTACTTTATATTCTGGACACATTAGTCTTACAGAATAAGATGAGAAATCAGATATAACATTATTTCATGTATTTTGTAATATATATCATATATATATTACATGTTTGCCAGCTTAATCAGAATGCCCTTCACTGATAGACATGAAGGGTGAGCTACCCTAGAATGCAAGTAAGGAACAATTCAGATATGATATATAAAAATATATATACATATATCATACTTGAGATATATATCTGGTATATATGTCTGGCTGAGACAGTTGTGGTTGTTCAGCCTGGAGTAGAGAAGGCTCTGAGGCGAGCCTTCTTATTGTGGTTTTTTGATACCTGTAGGAGGCCTAAAAGAGAGCTGGAGAGGGACTTTTTACAAGGGCATGTAGTGATGGGACAAGGAGGAATGACTTTAAACTAGAAGACAGTAGATTTAGATAAGGTAGTAGGAAGATATTTACTGTGAGGGTGGTGAAGCATGGGAACAGGTTGCCCAGAAAAGGTGTGAATGTCTCATGTCTGGAAGTGTTCAAGGCCAGGTTGGATGGGACTTTGAGCAAGCTGGTCACCAAGTGGGAGGTTCCCTGCCCAGAGCAGAAGTGTTGGATCTAGATGGTCTTTAAGATCCCTTCCAACCCAAACCATTCTGTTTCTATGAAATAGTTCTCCTTCATCCTATCTGTCATGGTGTTCCCCAGTTTAGTGTTCCCACTGAAACGCTCTAAACCATGTGCTTCTCACTCAGTCTCACCATTCCCCTGTGCTGGGCTGGAGAGGAGAATTGGAGGCACAAAAGGTAAAGATCACAAGTTGGGATAAGAACAATTTATTAGAAACAGCAATAAAAGAAGATAACAAATATTAATGGCGACAATGCTAATGACAGAGGGTACAGGAAAGAGGCAAGACATTCACATGGAAACCCCCTAACAATACCCAACCACTCCCTCCACCATGCCATGCAACTCAGAAGGGAACTCTTCCCCAGTCCCTGGAAAATGATGGTACATAATAACCTCCTCATCTTAGCCATGCCCCCTCCTAGCTACTGCAAAAATTAACCCCATCCTGGCCAGAACCAGGACATTAGCCAATTTTCTCACTGTCATCCCACTGTCCAAAGAGAAGTTCTTCAGAGGAAACATTGAACGATACTGAGTTTCAACACTCCTTAGATGGCATAATACTCACAGGAAATCAGTTGGTAAAGATTTGCTTTACATTTTAATGGTGAATAATTTTAACAGGTTTGTTTGTTTGTCTGTTTGTTTGTTTTTGGTTTGTTTTTTTGGTTTTTTTTATCTTTTAGAAACAGAAGAAATGCTGTTTTTCAAGTGTGGTTAAGAAGTGTCTTATACTTTGTTATTTCTTAAGTCGTTTAGGCTGGGGTGGGTCATGCTTAATTCCACTTAATTCCTTTTCATCTGTGTTTTTGTTTATGGCCTATAATTTGTAGTGTCTTCAGAACTCTGCAATTAGTCAGAGACTCAGTAAAGAACCTTTTGAAAAAATGGTCCTTAGCCTTTCACTTTCATAAGCACCAAAATTCAATCAAAAACTATTTTTAAAGTGAGTAAAAGCTACAGTGGCAAATCTATTAAATTGTGTTCAATCATTAACTTCTTTGATTTAACATCTGTCTAAAACATAACATCAAAAATTGAATAATTTATCATCTAATTGCATAAAAGCTCAAGTAATGTAAGGCTATAATTAAAAATTTATATAAAATTCAGAAAAAAAGTTGAGTAGGAACTATTTGATTACCCATGCATTATGACGGCTATAGTTGCTTTGAAAGACTAATCTATTACAAATCACAAATGCTTAACAGTGAATAACACTCTAAGTGCCTTAGAAACCTATCTGATGATTTTCAGAAAATGCATTAGCTATAGATTTTTTCAGATTCTATATTTAGATGCATAGATATGCAGTTCTTCTTTTGTCTTTATAACTTATTAACCTAACTGTATGTACAAACTCATATGTAAACATAAGAGAATAAGGCTTTCAGAACTTTCTGAACCTTGTTTCATAAATGAACAGACCTCAGGAGCAGGTTTTAGGTTTGCTTCTCAGGCTCATTTTCAATCAGCCATAGAAGAATATGCAATATTCATCAACTCTTATGTTAGAGTCATTATGGTGAGAAAAAATAAACAGTTATTATATCAACCATATTTTCTCTTCAAATTATCAAATAACTCTTAGAACTGATGAAAACTAGAGAACTTCTAAGTGCAGGTTTCTTCTTTCATAGTCAGCTAATAGTATTTGAAAGTAGTTAGATATTTAAAACATTTTTGCCAAACTGCTTTTAGAATTAGAAAAATTGGCTTAGAAATCAGAGTATCCAGATGGATGCAAACAGCACAGGTTTTAATTTAAAAAGGTTTGTCTGTCACCAAAAAAATGGACCTGCTTTGCAAAGTTCTCTCTTTAACACTCCCACCAAAGCCTATTCTCATGAATCATTCACTGAGATATACCTATGAAAATGAGGACTTATGAAACCAGGCCCTAAGCTTATTGAAATGAAAAGTACTGTTCAATACAGTTTGGGGTACTCTCTGAAAGAATATTTTAAAAAAAATATTATTTTCCTTCTTACAGAAGGCACAGTTATTATTTTGTCTAACACTGATAAGTTTTTGAGAAATCTAGATTTACCTGAGAAAATAGTAGATTGAAGATTATTTCATCTCCTATCTTTTCCTCTTTTTAAAATTTTTCTTTTTCTTTCTTTCTGGTTCTCCTTTGCTTGTTTGTTTATTTTTTTACTATTCTTTCTTCTGTTTTTGCTGACTGCTCTTTGAGTCTTTATCTGCCTGCTGAGAGGATGGGATATATTTCATCCACTTTAAGAGTGTGCTATTGTCAATCCATCCCTTCATGAGAATGAGATTAGTGTTTTCAGTGTTCTCAGTTTGATACCAGTACAGAAAAAAAATTAGAATTATCACAAACAAAATGTAAAATAGAATATACATTTAAGAAGTATAATACAGAATTGACATGATAATAACAATCAGGCATATTAATGACACTTTTAGGTTTGGATAGCTCACAAAAGACTTGAAAACTCTACTTCCAACCATTTTGAAAATACACTCAGAAATATGTTCATTTGTAACTTCAAAATATATAAAAAACCAGAGCGTCGAGATTAAAGGTAGGTGACCACAACTTAGAAAATACCTAGGTAAAACTTTCAAAAATCAGAGAGAGATGTCTCTTAGTAGCAGGTTTAATGGGACCCCTTTTTTTTCCCTCCGAGTGGAATGTTTGAAAGATCTGAAACTTGCATTACAAACAGAAAGTACTTAAGACACCCAGAAACCTACTTGGCCAGCTTTTCTGTTATATTCTGCTCCTTAAGTTTCTTGTTTGCTTAGCTTTACCTTTAAAATTTACCACTTTACTTTTTTTTTTTCTTTTTTTCCTTTTTTTTTCGTAAAAACCAGACATGATACTGCTATGTGCTGTATGAATTACAGCTATGGAGGCTTAGATTGCTTTTTATCATTCTAATTACCAAGATTCCTGTGCAAAGATGACTCAGTGACTCAACTGAAAGGAGTGTGAAGTTATTTCACCTTTCATTCACTGTTTAATCTATCAAAGAGAAAAAATTAAATGGAAAAAGCATACTTATTTTGAAAAGGATGTAAGCAAGAAATTCAATTAAGAAAACAGTTCAAATATTTATATATATATATGTGTGTGTGTGTATGACTGCTCTCAAGTGCACAACCACAGTCCTGTACATGTACATAAACTTATTCATAGCTAGGCTACTAATATATGTATTGAGGTAACATTTCCATTTTTAAGGGAAAGGCTTTATGACTTGAAATTAAATTACTTTAAGTTACAAATTGTACTACTACTACTACCACTACCACTACTACTACTACAACTAAAGCCCACCAAACTCAAAACAAAAAAAAAAATCCCAACAACAGATTTCCACTAAAACGGATCTGGTAGGTTTTTTGTGTGGAGAGTGAGAAGATGAAAGATGGCAAAGAAATATTTTGGTTGTCTCTTTTAATGGTTGTGCTATGTAGTACAAGCAACCAAAAGTGTAGATTTCTATTTTTAGTGACAATGCTAACTAAGCATACAAAAAACTATACCCTCAGTCTGATATGATTTTAAAATTACATTTTCTTATTCTGAAAAGATTGTTTGAACTGGAAGATTTACAGGGTACTCTGAAATCAGAATATCTTGACGACTCTGTTCTAGTTCCTAGATTGAAATATTAATTATATGAAAGGTTAGCTCCTTCTCAGATGAATATAAGAAGGACCAAGATGCCAGACAAAGAAAAAACAGTCTCACTTTCATTTTGATTTTGAGACTCAAGAAAATTTGTCTTGTGGACTTGTCAAAGATGAAATTCTTGTTTTCGGAAAAGATTATGAAGAGAGAGACTTTCCACCAGAGGGTCAAATAACTCTAAGACATTATTTACAGTCAGGCACATGGCTAAGTCTTGGCTCTTGGTCTTCTCTTGGGCAGTTCACTTAGTTTTTGATTCAACTGAAATGCTTGCAAAAAGATGATAATCCTTCACTGGCAGCAGGGTACTGTAGACCACTGTACAGAGTCCCAGTGTGTGGCATCTATCCATGGTCCTGAAATTTCATGTGTGATAGAAATTTCATAGAATCATAGAATCATTTATGTTGAATAAGACATCCAAGATAATTTCAGCACATAAATATCTAATTTCTTTTTCTGAGGAAGAAAAAAAGATGTCAGTAGAATAAATGGACAGTCATAACCTTGGTAAATATAACTGTTTGAATAATAATAAAAACCAATCAGAACAGTGGTTTGTGGGAGAAACTAGGTATTACCTCAATCAAATGCACAATTAGCTATTTCTACTTATCAAAAAGTATTTTTCTGAATTGCCTTCCTGCTTCTTGATGCATTACTCCAAAATAAAATAATAAAAAATAAGGTTTCCAAGACAATAAATTAATGGTAAAAGCAAAAATAACCTTGTTCCACTCTGTCATGGTTGTACTATGGAAAGGCAACTTCATTCTTTCTGTGACCCTTTCCTGCTTACCTTTTGTCTCCTATAAGCCAGAAAACATGGCTCTTCACCCTACTTCTCTTCAGGTACAACAGCCATGGCAGCAGAAGAAACAAAAAACTAACAAACAAAAAGGAGAGAGACATTTGTCAGAAAGATTTTTCTCTTTCTTTAAATAAGAGAACTAAATATTTTAACATTAAAACATTTAGTTTGTTTCAATAACAAATCTGAAAGAATATTTTTTTCTCAGAAACCTTTGTCCTGGAAACAAATCCCCCCGTAGCCTGTTTTGCAAAAATATTTTATCAGAACCTTAATCCTTCTTCCTTCCTTTATTTACAATTGATTCTCTACAAATATGTAAGGAGCTATTGTAAAGATAACAAGTCTCTAAAGAACTTTTGACTAAAGCATAACACGGCCTTGAATATTCTGTTTCAGACCACTTGTTGTTGCTTAGCAGCTTGATAGAAATGTATGCAGATGTCCCTCTTTCCCCTACAATCATTTGCTTCAGAGTTGGTTAGTTTATCTCTTCTAACATTACAGGCTTGTAATTCAAAGATGCCATTAAATAACACCTCACAATGCATATTTTCCTCCCTAAGCTCTGATATCTTCCCTGAAGTTAAGTTTCCATCTATCCCATTATGTGATTTTGGGCATTTTTAAAGAAAAAAATAATCTGATTTTACATTTAACATCACCATCGGGGTATGCAGTGGCTTGAACTTGGTCAGCTGTCAGCTGCTTTCCACTCCCCTCCTCAACAGAACAGGGAAAGAAAATAAGGTTAGAAGAACAGTGGGTCATGGTAAAGACACTTGCCAATAACCATCACAGGTAAACAGACATGATTTGGGGAAATAATATTTTAATTCCATGACAATCAAAATAGGTTTGGATAGTGTGAAACAAATACAAATTAAAACAACACCTCTCCTCTTAGCCTCCTTGTTCTCCACCTCAACTCAACTCCTTCATTCCTCACTACCTCATCCCTTCAGGGGGCAAAAACTAAACAAAAATAAACCTGAGTGTTTAAAATATTTTTCAAGGTAAAATACTGTCTGGATGTGAACTAAGTAAGTCTTCTAGTGTATTTAAAGCCAACTAGTGTTAGTTTTCTGACAGGGATGGCTCCTGAGCTGACCAGCACTCTGAGTTAGACCGGTATTTTACTTTACCCTTTTGAGAATCCCAAAACACCAAGAGACTTTTGAATTCTGGAGACTGGCTTTTTCATTGGAATAGAAATTGCAACCATACACTTTTCAAAACTGGAAAAAAAACTCTTAATGAGACTAAATATAAGCAGAAATACAATAAGCAACTCACATTGCATCTTTTCAAAATGAGTACTTTTATTCAAAGTTTTATGCAGAGGCTGAGTGAACCTTACCGGTTCCATTAAACTCTTAATCCTCAGGTATGGTCAGGCACCCCAGAAAGTACTTATTTCTGTTGGTTTTGAAGCCTGAAGATATGATGGCTTTTTGGTTTTCTTGGTAGCTTTTTCTAGTTTTCTCTTTTTCTACTTATTCCACGTCAGACTAGAGAAATATTTCCCTCTTAACATGTCCAGTTTACCTGCAAAAAAAAGCAGAATTTCTCCTCCCTCAAAGTCTTCCACCAGAATTCATGTGGAACATCCACAACAATGCAAACAGGCAGATGTGCTCCCTTGCTGTCTTGCAGTGCAAACAGCAATTGTGAATAAATGCATCAAATAATCCTGATCCATAAAATCACTTGTTCCAACAAAATACAAATGTTTGAACAAGTTAAGATTTTTTTTTAATAAACAGTGGTTTAAAACTGTAATCTGGAAAACAGATTGAGTCTGTTCTCACAGTTTGGTTAGAAAAGTGCAATTTAAATGTTCCTCATGGAACCACCAGTGCCAGCATTGGAAATGTCTTTTGCTGGGATTTTCAAAGTACTATTCAAAACCAAGAGTGTATTTATTAGTTTCAGCTTCTTCAATTCCATTTGCAGGCATCTGGAAAGGATTCATAGATTACAGAGTAAAGTTAATCCAGAAACTTCTATTTAAAATGCCACAAATTTAATGAAACTGTAACATTGTTTTCTTGGACAAAATATTATGCACTACGTGCATCAGAAACATTGGATGTAATTTAGGTGACACCTATTTCTCAGAGATTTATAATTGCAATCCCTGATTATGTAAAATATTCCCAGATGATCCTAGCAGGTCCATGCTGCAGAGGAAGAAGAATAATGAAATTTTGGCTGGTTTATTTGGTGATTTTGACCAATATAACCAGGGATTTGGGGAGAGGTGGGGTGTCTTTTCTGATTCTCATCTGTTAATCAATTTGACTTTGAGAAAGAGTCAGCACCAAGCATTGAAGTGAGGAGATTATATGACATCATTTTGTCCTCTCTTCTGTAGTCAACTCATGAAATTTTATGGAAATTTAAATTAAATGCAGGAAAATACATCTGGTCAATTGCAAATCAAGAAGGCATATCTATCCTAACATCTGCAGATGATCACAGGAAGATATTAATCATGAATCACTGTCAGAAAACAAAAGGGGTATGTAATCACTTTGCTTGTATATTTTTTCACAGCAGTTTTTTAACTTCAATCTTTGTGTATTGCTGTAACTTTGCCTGAATAAAGTAAAAAATCACAACTATTTAGATTTGAGAATATAAGCACAAAGACAAAATACCCTTTAATCTTTTTTACAGTAAAATTCATTATTTTATCACTTCACAATATACTCACAAATATTTTTTGGTTGCCCCTGTTAAACATTTCTCCAGGATTTACTTAAAATAGCCACAAAGATGACACACTTCTCCCACTTCTATGTAGAAATAAAAGATTACTTTTTTTCCTGTTTTACTAGGAAGTTTCTTTTGGATATGACAACATTCTTTGATGAAGACTGTGATGAAGGAAAGAACTATTAAAAGTTAATGAATTCTAAAAGTATACTTTTTATGCCTGATGCTCATACAGATTTCATATTCTCATTTCTTGCTAATCTCTATGGAAACCTTTTTCAGATTCAGTAGTCACACAGTAAGGACTGGTACAGTACTAAAAATGAATCCAAATCCACTCCTAAAAACCTAAATCCAAAATGTATTTCAAGTAAAAGTATTTCCTGTGTTGATAATAAGCACAGGACTTTGGTGAATAAATTAAACTTTGAGAGCTCAATTTTGTGCTCAGATTTTCCATATATAATTTGCATTCTGCTTCTCATCTCATTGTAGAATCCTATTTTTCACACTGAATTCAAAATCATAACTTGTCAAGAGAAATTAATCTGTAAAATAATCGGTGGATAATTTTAGGACCTCGGTGGAACTATACACAAGCTGGAAATTAGGTAGGTATTTACATTGCTTGTTGAATTGGAGCTCAGGTATTTACAGGTAGAATTTTTGCATGCCAATTCAGTGAAGCAGCAAGATAGGCATTCTTGTGCTCATGGTAGAGATATTATCCTTTTCTTCGGGTGGCAAGTAAAAGCTTTATCTCTTATCAGTCCTGTACCAATTCTGAGAGAAGTTCAACCTGTGTTCAGGGAAACAACTTAAAACTTTAAATTGTAAAGGTATTAGACATCTGCACCACAAAATGGACATGATCAAACAACAAGAAGAAAACAAGCAAAATATACAGACACACATTTCTAAATTCCTTCCTGTAACTTAATTCAAATCCTAAGAAGTTAATATACACTAAAAGGAAAGCTGATATAGCTACTTGGCTGTGAACACCATCAGTTTGGCCTCTGCAGAATAAAACAAAAGTAAATTAAAACAAAATTAGTAGCTCTCATTTCTTTTAGAATGAGGATAGCAAAGAAAAAAAACCCTCAGAAACATACCACTTTTTTTTTAAAATTCTATTTAGTCACATTATGTCAACATCATACTCAAATGTAAATAAAGTGAAAAATTGTTTTAGCAATATATCATACCTTTATATTTCATTAATTTTAAATCAATAATGACTTTATGTTGTAAAAATTCTGTTCCTTATAAATGGTTGATATGTAGAATTTACATTTTATTTTGAGCCAAATAGAATTATGACAGATATCTCAGATTTTACCATGAAAAGTCAATTTTGAATTCACAGAGATACTCTGGTCAGATTATTGTCTACCTAAAAACCTAAAATTGCAACAGGATGCCTGGGGAAGATTATGGGGCCCTGGTATGGATCCAGGAATCAAAAAAGACTGGTTTCTTATTTTCTGATTTCGTGGGAGGGAGTCCAAGTAGCTTTATCAGTTAAGGTGTTCAAAACCTAGGTCTCCAGGTGTCTTAGCTGAGGCATCACTAGGATGTGTGAGGGATCTGGGGTGTCATATCTATACATCCTGGCTTCAATGCTGTGAAAAATCTTAAAATTCATTTTGTTTTCCAAGACACTTTTCAGGTTAAGTCTTTGGTATTTATGACAAAGCTCTGTTTAGTTAGAAAATTATGTCTGGTTTAAGCTATTAAGAGAGAACCAAATATAGTTTATCTTATTTCCTTAGGAAGTGTTGAAGAAAATTAGTGGATTCTTGTTGAGTATTTGAGTTGCACCAGAACATTCTTTTTAAACAGCAACCTTCTCTGTGCAAATTTTTTTCGTTAGGCCTGTGAGCAGTACTGCCAAAAGACAATGTCTGCTAGCTCAGACTACAGGGATTCATCAAACTGAGGATATAATTCCTGCACAAGTTTTACACATCCATACTCCCACTGACTTCTACAGATTTCTTTCTAATTTACGTTAGTGTAAACTGGATCAGAGACCCATTCCAGGAGCTTTGGAATTTGAGAGCAAACACGTCTGACAGTCACACAACCCAATACATGAGAGGTACCAACAGTTTAATGTTGCCTCAAGCTGTTTAGAGTATCATCCACACAGCTGTGTAGCTGTGAGAAATGGCCTGTTATAGATGGTGAACTACAAGTGAGAGTAAAATCTGTTTCATATGAAAGGTTAAGAAGATCAGTCTCAATTGATTTCACTGAGAAAATAAAATTAGAAACAGTGTAGAAAATTACTGCCATTAAATAATTGATCTCATTTATGCTGGACCTTTTCTCCTTGTATAGTTAACCCAAAGTCAGAGCAAATGAAGATCTAATAAGAGAATTTAGTAAGTGGGTGCACAGACCAGCCATCCGAAATTTCCACTGAACATTTCAGAGAGTTCTGTAGCTCAGCTAGCCTCAGAGAGGAATCCTTACTCAGCCAGTTACAGAAGCAACCAACATCTGAAACTGGGAACCAGTCAAAACACTTCTAAATTAAAACTGCATGCATAATGCAGGTTTTCCAAGGGGATATCAATAAAGTCTTTCTAAGCAAAATTTTTAAGGACCACACTTGCATCCTTTGAGTAACTGTTTACCATAGTTATTAAGCCAACTGCCCTCATTCTCTCCATCCACAATAACCCACACAAGACTCTTGAGGCTTTGAGCTGATCCCTCTGAACAATTTTTTTACTGCACAATGTTTGGAGGCCTGTTACCAAGTTCAGGGCTAACCTACATATCTTTCCACTACAGCCTGTATGCATATTCTATGGAGTGTGTATACAAATTTTCATTCCCCCAATTATTTCTGTTCCTATTAGATTTTAATGAGTTCTATCATTATTAGTGAAAAAAACATTTACAGACTTATTGGGAGAAAAAATTGAAAGTTTTTCATTGTGAAATTGTAGTTTTATACAAATTAAATATGAGGAAAGAAAGTCAAATTTCAAGTAAAAGAATGTTGTATTTTTCAAACCTTTCCATGAATATTTTCTAAATATTTCATTCCAGAAGGAAATATATTAAAAATATGCCTTTGTGGAAGATCCAAGTGTGTTCAGTTTCTGTACAGATCTGAAAAAATCAACTTTTTAAATCTCAAAAATAGAATCATCATCTGGTCGTTGCTTTTATTTTAACTGCTTAACTCTCTGCTGTTCCTTTATTAGGGAAGCACAAAATCTTCTTTGGTATTTGACCTCCCAACTGCCATTTGCCTTCTTTTCTCCTTTCCCTTTCTCTGCTCTGCACTTTATCTGTCTCTTAAGACCTCCTTCTTAATTTCTCCATTTTTGATGGCATTAAAAATAACCACTGAAGCTCACTCTGTCAGTCTCTTTCTTACTGCTTCTGCTCTTTCCTCATTTCTTTTCTATGTAGCTCCTATGCCGTCTTTACTGATTTTTTTTTTGGTTCTCATTCCACCTCATTAGACTTCCAAAAGGTCAATATAAAACATTGGAATGGGTATACATATCTGATTTTAGTATTTCTAATGAGTCTGTCACCATGGTATTTAGATATCGATTGGTGCACAGTAATACATTAAGCAATGGATATTCTTCCCTTTAAATGATTCTCAAAAGATTAGCTAATCTCTGCTTGGGAAAGCTTCAGTTGCTCCTTACATTTTATTCCCATAAAAAAGGCTAATCTAGCTTTAAATTCCTTATAAATCATGCTCTATATTAAAAAAAAAAAAAAAAAAAAGTAAATTGTCAAGGAGGTTTTAAATAAACAGTGTAAAAGATTGAGAGTTTCACATTAATGAAGATTTACCTTTTCGGGGGTATTAAATTAGGAACCACTATAGCTTTCTCTCAGGATAAAAAGACAAGGAAATTGCTGCAATTAAAATCTCATGAGTTTCTGTTAATAAACTCTTCTCTTTTGTCTATTCCAATGTCATGTCAAATCCTAAAAACCATGAAGCAGTTAGGAAGGTAACATGACTGACATCAGCATAAGATGCTTCATACATTGAGAAATAACACGTTTGCATGAGGAGGTGAAAGACTGAAGGTTTTTGAAGCACAGCTGAAACAAAGAATGTTATAAATGCTGTTAAATTTTTCCAGTTCAATGACATGAGATGTTTTAAATATACAAACAGGCAGAATAACCAGACTCAGATGCAGAATAAATAATGACCATAAACCAGTTCCTAATGTGTAGATGAAAGTGTGCAGTAGGACACACTTAATAACAAACGACAATTAATTGAAGGTATACATGACTGGATTCAGAAGTCTAATTATCCAGTTACATGATTTGATAAAATACCTAGGTAATTTAGTAGGTAACGGTCCCATTTTCCACTATGATTAATTATGGGTGTAAAAAATGTTATTAAATGCTAATTTAGTTTATCTCATTAGAATATAGGTTAGGTCCCTCACATATCTATACTTAACGTTGTTATAGTTCATTCACTCGGCTTACAATATGGATAACTTACTCAATTCAACTGTATTTGAAAAATGAATCAAATGGTGATGAAAGTGTTTGATACGCTAACTAAAAGAGTGAGTCTGTCTTCTGTATTCCACATACTTCTACACAACTTAATGACACAGTTAGTTCCTTTGATTTCTGTAGGGTCATATAACTGTAACTATTTGCAAGACTACAATCTAGATATGGAAACCAAGTAAAATTGTCATTTTAAAAGGAAGGAGATAAATGCAAAGAAGAAATCTGTTAACAAGGAATTACAAGACTAAGATTTTCCATCTACATTCACTGTTTCATAGGGTGTTGGGACTCATCCTCCAAAAGAAAATGCTTTTGCTCTGTTGTGGCTTAGGTGGTCAAAAGCAATGTTAATGTGTGAAAATCTCTGAAAAATATATTTTAAAGGTACTTAGGGGAAAAGCATGGAGCATTATTTTCATGACCCATTACCAGCTATCATATACATAGAAATATGTAATGGTGCTTTATTTCTTTGCTTTACCTTATTTAAGGGAGTAAAATTACACCTCCAGATAAAGAAGAGCCTAGATAATGGCAAATTAAAAAACACTATAAACTAAGTTGAGAAGATCTCAAAAAAAACCAAAACACCAACCAAAACCATACAACCTTACCTACGTGGTAAAATAGCAACTTTCCCTTCTTTAAATATGTCACAAAAGCCACAAATTCTTTTCTATTACAGAACATTTCCTGTAACTCTTTTATATGAATATGTCTCAGCCTGCTAGTCATTTACAATACTTATGCTAGAAAGTATTCAAATACTCTTCTATTCTAAAGTTCACATATATTTAAAGAATTTTGGTTGTTTTTTAGTTTGAGGATGAAGACTTTCAAAATATATTCTTCATTGACCCTTCAAAGGTGCTTGTGTCTCACATTCTTTTTTTTTTCTCCACCAATCCTCTTCATATCTACTGTTTATATTTTATCTGTTTTTAATAGACCAAACAGTAGTTTCTTTTTCCCAAATCAAAAATTATATCTGCAGTCAAGTCTTCAGTAAACTATCCCAGCAAGTAAATGAGGGATTTTTAGAGTGTAAAGTGAAAGGAAACAAATGAGAACTACAAGCATTTATTCACAAAATATTTGGTGAAAAAACCCCAAACATGAGGTCTTCATCACTTCAAACATGGGGTGTCTTCATCACTTATTTATGTTACTCTCAATCTCTTTTCATTCTATCATATCCCCTGCTAATTCAGTTTGTTATGATTGGCTGGTGTTGGTTTGGTTTTTATCCTTGTTTGTTTGATTGTTTGTTTGGGGAGTGTTTTTTGTTGGTTTGGATTTCTTGATTTTTTTTTTTTTTTAGTTTCTTTGGGTTTTTTTTTGTTCTATATTTGTTTTTTGGCTTTTTTTTTTCTTGGGTTTTTTGATGGTCCAGCTCTGGAGAATCAGAAGTCCAGGAACTCCTACCTCTGCATTGTGTTCAGATCCACCTAGAAACTCTCGGTTGATTTCCACTAAAACCACACCACCAAGGTTTCTCAGTTCTCTGTAAAAGAAAGAGAATTCCACTGGTAAGACACGAGTTGATGTGGAACACTAGTCGTTATAGGAAACACAGCACATTTAGTATGAATATCATCTAGATTATTTTCAGTAGTAACTAATCTGAATTTCTAGACATTGTTTAATATGAAAATAGCTCAATTTTAAGGTAATATCTACTTTGTTGCTTGAAAAAGTGACCTGAGTTTAGCGTTTCATGTGGTGTTACTGGTCTGTGGAAAAACATCAAGACCTCTGAATAAGAGATAGACTTCTATCCTCTGCCCCTCTGTTAGAATGAGTTGTAACTCACCATTATGTGTTAGGTAACTCATCATTGAGTTGTCCCTTGCGGTAATAATTAAATCACTGGGTAATTAATCCTTTCTGGTATGGTGGGAGGAACACAGAGAGATACACGTACTTCTGGGAGAAGTTTATGCTTGAATAGTATTAATAGGTGTTAGAGTTGTCAGATCAATTCCCAGTACCAAACTAGTAGAAGAAGGAAACTCATGTTATAGTAGCTGATGACTCGTTGTTAGGCCGTGTTGGTTTTGTGGGTTTTTTTTAATGACTGGTAATCCAAACTGATAGAGAGAGAGAGAGAGAGAGAGAGAGTGTGTGTGTGTGTGTGTGTGTACCAGAGTGGGCTCTAGAAATTCTTAATTCTAATAAAGGTTTACATACTGTCCAGATGAAATTGCTTAAAGTGGCAAATGTGGGAAAAGGGAAGAAACTGAAACCATTTATAGTTTTAATGAAGATGAATGATAAATTTTGATATTTAAGATTGGAAATATGTGTCAATTTCTTTCCTAGATTGTTTCATTCTCTTCTTGTTGGTTTTCAAAGCTGAAAATTCAAATCCTCATCTGGCATAAAAGATGCTTTGATGATCAGAAAGCTCATTAAATAGTACAAGAAAAGTTATAAGTTCTTTGCAGACTACTGACTAAGGGGTTTGTTTGATACCTTTTTTTTGCTTCTTAAACCTGACAGAAGTGAGAAGCTTAGTAGACTTAAAACTTCTTGGCTGTAAATGCTTACATAAGTCACATAATTAATGTTTTGATGGAAGTGACTCTTTAAAAATTCTTTGTTTCTTCCGCTCTCAATAAGACTTATTTTTTCAGATACATAGTAAGGATGATATATACAAGGTTAACACCAGCTGCTGAATTTCTGTGCCATCACTAGAGAAAGGTTCCTTCAGAATATAATGGAGTATAATATAAAATTCAACTACAAATCACTCTCTTTTCTTTCACTACAGGTGAACCAGATTAGAAGTGGATGGGGAAAGATAGCACATATGAATAGATCTTAAATTTCAGGCAGTCAGTAGAGTATTGCTAGTCTTCTTTACTTTAGAAATTTAAATTATTTGTAAGATTATATAGTTCTCTGGGATACTTTTATAATTTTAAGTAGTTGAAACAATTCAGTAATACAAATGGCTTATTCACTCATGAAACTGTATACTCACCTTTCAAAAAATAATCATCTGATGAGGGCTTTATCTTTTTTCTCCTGAGTGAAACTTTAATGCAGCAGTATTCTAACTTTTTGGATGAAAATATGGGTACATAAGGTTAATGAGGATTTGACACTTAATTCTCAATGTATCAGGGGACCCATATTAGTTAATGTATACTTTCTGTGAAGTGCATGTGCTATTTTGTGATGGATTGACCTTGGCCAACTGCCAAGTACTGACCTAGATGCTCTCATCCCTCCCTACAACAGGACAGCAGAGAAAAGATGTGTTGAGATATAGATGGGTAGAGCTGCCTCCCATAATCATCACAGGCAAAACAGATTTGAGGAAAGTTAATTGAATTTATTGACAACTAAAACAAAGAAATTAAAAATGTTATCTATCACCTTTCTCCCATCCCTTTTCCCAGGTTCAACTGCACTCCATCCCCAACTCCTCTACCTCCTTCACCTCGAGAGAGCAGGAGCAGTAGGATGGGTATCGGGGGGGTATTATTTAGGTAATTTCTGCCTTGAATTTCCAGGGCTATGTATTTTAAGCCTGAGTTTTATTTGTCTTTAGGATGGATGTAGACATAAAAATGAAAAAAGGAAAGATTTATAGACTAGTCAGATTAACTACAACATCCCAGAAGATGCTCTATACTATATTCTTAAACTATCAATAAATACATAAAGAATAAAAAGAGATGATAGAAAGAAAGCCCAATTCCTTCTTTCGTCAGGACAATTTGCCAACTGGACTCAATATATTGGAGTTAAAAAGGCTTTTGCCATTCTGTTAAAGTGGTGTGATATACAAAATATGTTTGAACTGACACTGCAGCTCTCAATCTCCTTGAGAATCATAAATGGTTGTAAAAGTTACTGCTGATGCTAATTAAATTATTAAAAAAAAAATGAAATTATTATGACAAAACTAAAATATAAACCAAAAAAAAAAAAGACAAAATATGACTTGTGCTTACACTTGTTGGCAGCAATTTAGTTTATTAAAGTGCCATCAGCCAAATCTTGCCTCCTCATTTCACTCTTCAGCTCTGGGAGACCTAAACCCATGCCAAAGATTGAAGTGAGTTAGTTTTTCCCCATTCTCAGATGCTACGTGAAAGATCTCCAGGCAATAGATAGGCACATAAGGGAGTTTTTATCTGTAAGTCTGGGAAACACTGATGTACAAGAAATCCCACCGGACTGAAAAACTCTAATAGTGGTATCTTGTTCCTTATGAGAACTGAAGGGCCTGGGAATAGATGGTGGTCCCTGGGATGTCTCCTTAGTCTGCTTGTAATCAATTCATTAAAGTCCCAGTGGTGGAAAACACACTGACAGTTATGGAGGGAGAAAATTTAGAGGGGTAGGCAAGATGGGAGTCTTGCGACATTTGTTTCAATTGGGAATGCAGTGAGGAGAAACAAATTTTCTTGAGAAAAATCTGGGTTTGACATTAAGAAACTGTCTCTATTCTAAGAATAACAAAATGAAAAATCTATCTAGCATCGGGTTCTTGTGTCTCCTTCAAAGTAATATTTCAGTGAGACATTAAAAACAACAATCTCTTATAAACATCTGCTTATACTCTGACCCATCTTAGCTCAGGTGTTCTGAACTAGACTTCTAGTTCTGAACTAGCTTCTTTCCACATCTGCAGTGCTGTGCAGGAGGGCATGGATCTTAATAATCAAAGATGAACATGACTTGAATACCAGACAAATTTTTGTAATTGTCTGGGCAGGTATGGAAGTCAGTTAATGTAAGAGCATGCCCTCTCCATCCAAAAAAAAAAAAAAAANCCCCCACAAAAAAAAAAAAAAAAAAAAAAAAAAAAAAAAGAAAAAAACTCCCACAGAGGATAACAGAAAGAACATGTAAGTTATGCTTTTGTTAAGTTTAACATATTGAACAGATTCAATCTCCAAGACCCTTATACCCATCCTAAAACTTGGACTGTAGTTTAGAAGTTAGGTCCTGAAGAGTTGGAGTTCATCCAGAATTTGAGAGAGCATTAGTATAGCTTTCATGTAGATAAATGATTCTCTTTTTCCCCTCTTAGAATTTTCAGTTTCATTTGGACAGCCTAAAGGTAGGAAGACTTTTCATTTGATGGCTCTTCAATCTAGTCACTGTCCATGAAGCCACTTTTGTTCAATAGCCTTATTACACCTTTTATCTTGCAGTGATTACTGTATCTTCTTATGTCTAAAGACTTCATGAAGTTTAAGTGACTGATAAATGAATACTTGCATCCTGCTATGCCATATGTCAATTAAGTATGATTAAATTAAAGGCTCCTTTCTGTTGTTATAACAAAGGGAATTCATTAATGTGATAAGTGCTCTTCTTGCAGTGTCTGAACTAATTTCCAGTCCAAAAGGTAAACAGTTCTTTGAAAGAAAGATTTGCAATAATCTCATGTTTAAATTAGTGTTGTCTTTGTTTCCTTTGGAAAACTTTGTTTTGTTTCCTTTCCTACTTATCTTGAATGGAGCACTGGATATCTTACAAGGTATGGCCACGTACCCTCATTAGATAGCTGGGAAGCCAAATAATAAGAGGCATTATGAGATTGTATTGCTCAGAAATGATGAGAGACATTAGCTGTAGGATGATGATAATGTGGAGCTATAAATGTGCAAAATGTAGAGCTGAATTGTATAAAAATATCCGCACCATATGCAAAAACATCCCCCAAAACACAGCATAGGAATGAAGCCGCTCCATTGTCGTTAACTGAACTTAGATTATGTCACTGCCAAGACGCAGAGAACAGTGAGAAGTAAAAAGGATTTTTCTTTGCTTGGTTTTCATCTTCCTGTTAATGACCTCAACTTCATAAAAAATTGTTGCAGGGAACTACCAGTAATAACAGAAAGCCCTATGCTATAGTTCTTTCCTCTGAGTACCATTCAATTTAGACCCAAAATGTTAGTTAATTTCAAAATGCTGAGTTTGGGGTTCAGTAGTATCATGTAATCAGTAATCTATGAAAGATAGCACTGTAAAATTTAAAAACACTATGGTAATTTTGGAAATGTTCCTATTGCTCTCTCTACTGCACTGCACCTCTTCTAAGGAATAAAATTTCTTTCAAAACAGATATCGGGTTATAAGTAGTAGGATTTTAAACTTCTATAATCAATCTTAAGGTTTGTTTCTTTAGGGTGTTTTTTTGTTTGTTTGTTTGTTTTGTTTTTTATTTTATTGTCCTTGAGGATCAAGAAGTGAAAGGTTCAATTCCCTATTCTGGGCCTCACAAAAGGTGATATAAGTGAGCTTTTGTTATCAGTTCAAGCATTGTAGTCTGCTTTCTTTGGCTTTTCTTGATACACTTACCTGCTGAAACCACACAGCAGCTGCAGGAGGTTACAGCACTGTGCCAATATGTTTATGTTCTTTCTCAACAACCATCTGCTGCATTTTCAAAGTATATCAATTCCTCAATATCCATGGATACAACTGCACCCTCTGTGGTCATGCCTACACTAGTTTGTGTTCTCAAAGCACTGGCTAGTAGAATTCTGGCAGCAAGATTACTTTCAGGCATCTCCAAACCTCTTGTATGGGCACTAAGAAGCTCATGTTGCTGAAGTTTAATTGCTTTTGGCACTGCAAAAAGCTAAAGTCTAGATGAATGCTACCTATACATGCATCCATCTCTACTTGGTTTTCACATACTGCCCTGCCTAAATGTTCACAATAGCAATATACACTAGACATTTGTAACTTGATGATAATTTTTACTTTTAGGTCATTGCTTGCTAGAGAAAAGCTAGAGAAAATTTTCTCTCATTACACTTTCACGAGGTAGAAAAGAACTTTCAATGTAAACATTACAGAGAAACAGGTATGGTGCAGAACCACGACATGCTTACCAGACATCAGCTGAACAGCTTTTAGCAGACAACACCTCCAGAATCAATTTAGAAAGTCCTGATCATTAAGTTACCGGTATATTTTTTGATTGTTTGCGTGTTTCAGTAAATAGTTTCTTATAATACCAGAACCCTGTACATCTGTGATTGATTTTATTATTTTGCTACTTTCACTATCTACTTAACATCTACTGATTCCACTTTGAAGATTGAAAAAAACATTTGTGAAAAAGAGCTTTGGCATTCATCCTGATATTTTTAGAGCTAAGCAGCAAAATGATTTAATAAAGATTTGCCAGATAAACTTGATTGCTTCTTTGATAGAATTAAAAAATTAGTGGATGAAAGAAAAGCATAATATGATAGGCATTTTAAATTAATTAAGGAAAACATTTGATACTGCATTCTATAAAAGCTCTTTTCTCAAAATTAATTTAAATTGGCTTAAATATGAATGTTATGATGTGAAATAACCACTGATGGAAGATAGTAAACAAATGGAAGTGATGAGCTGAAAAATAGTGTCTTAGGAGGAAATGACTACTGGTTTACTGCCTTAGGAGGTCAGGTTATATTCTGTTCCTCACTAATGACTTTGCAGAGAGAAAAACCAGCACATCAATTAATTCACAGAGGGTACTAACTTGGGAGGAACTATAAAAGCTAAAGTGCTGCGAGGTGTACTTCTGCACTTTAATAGAGAGGATGAGCTTGAATCCTAAACAAAAGCTGAGAAATACCAACAAACAGATTTTATGTAAAATTTCCCAAAAATCATTTTTTGTAATGTAAGCTGCAGTTCAGAAAAAAACCTTATGCATATTCTAAGCTGTCATTGACTTCTGCCAGTGTTAATCATAAGCTTACATGTTGTGTGGAATAATGAAGTAGTTAAGCTCAGGTTTAATATTAAGCTTATTCTTAAGTTCTTTACTGATGCAAATTCTATGAAGCACAGATTCAACTGAAAAATAAAATATAAGAATATTAGAGAAATGTAAATGTAATCCTGCATTAATAAGACTTCTCCTTCTATGACCCATGTTACTACCTGGAAATAGGATTAAGGAGGATGAGTAAAAAAGTGTTATTTCATTTACCATTTTATAAATCACAAGTAAGCCTATGTGCTCTCAGACATACTCCTGATGTATCTCCTCTCTTCCCCACTACTCTTAAAATATAACACAGTAAGAGGGATTAAAGAAGTGCTTGAGAAAGTGAATTTGTTAACGCAAGGGATGAAATTTAAGACAAATTCATACTCTATTGAAATAAGCAGTAAAGCTCCCACAAAATCTCAAAAGGATTAGAATTTTACCAGAACATGGTAATTCAGACACATACCTCACACTAACTTCTACCACCTACAAAGCACAATTGTATAGGAATTTCATTCCAATATACCATGAAAAAGAAATCACATGACCTAGAAGAACTTCCCCTTATGGACTGGAGATGGGGTGTGGGGTCCAGAAGAGCTAAAAGTCATTTGAGGGACTATGAGCACTTCTAAAGTATGCCTCAACCTTCAAAGAGTCTCTTTGAATTAACAAAGCAAAAAAAAGAAGACCAACAAAAAAACCCATCGGGGAAGCCTGCCAAGACTATGTTTGTGATGGTGTAGCTTTTTTTCTCCAGCTTTCACCCAAAAGCGTCCCAGAAAAGACTGAATGGTATCGTCCTAGAATCAGAATAAAGACAAGCAGGGAGCACATTGGAAGTGCAAACATTTCACAGAAGAACAGCTGTGTGCAGCATTATTTGCCTGCTGTGGATCAGCACATGAAGCTGATGTTCATGTTGCGCTTCCATATGTAGAACAGGATGAACACTGTGAATCCCTCTTCTACCTGGCACTGCTTACATGCAGCTACAAATCAGTTCTTGATTAAAATCAGTTTTGCAGAAGGCATGCCTCTAGATTAATTTCTTTATTTGCAACAAAACTGAATACAAGAGAGAAAAAAACCCTGTACATTAATTATTTTGTGGCTAGAAAGGCCTGAAGGCTTACAACAGATTAAATTTTCAAAGTACTTTCAGTTTGTCACTCAAATAGGCTGGGGTGCACTTGGATTCCAATCGAAAAATGAAGACAGAAGTTGCCACTGAGTATATAAACCAGCAGCAGTGTGAATGTTAGCCAAAAGAGCTGAGCAACTATAGAACTAGACTTTGTGTGAGCAACATGCCCAGTCAGCTTCATTTTCACATATGCAATGTCCTTGGGCTAGGTATTTAGCATCTGACAATTGACTGTCTCCTCATCTGTGGCCAGACCTAATTTATTATTAAAGGCAAATGAAAGGACAGATATTTTATCGAGAACAGAACAATCCATTAAATAATGTTACACTGGTTTTGCAAAGACAAGATTGCATGGTCAGGATCACACTTGATAAACGGTCTGAATGCAACACTAGGATACTTCCCTTGGAGTCCTGGCAGAAGAATATCTGTGCTAATTGAATCTTAGGGGTACAGTGATGTAACTAAAGAGAGGCTTATAAAATACAGAGAAAATACACATATTTTTCAGGTTTTAGAGCATTTGGGTAAAGTTAAGGCACTCCACAGCAGTCAGAACTGTGCAATTTCCACTACCAAAACGGGATAAAGAGAGAATTGTGGAAGCAGTGGATAAATAAATTGGGAGTATCAGCTAAAGCCTTCACAGTATCTAATTCATTCATCCTCTTCACTGAAGTCCTTTTATAGACTTAGTCAGCAAAGTTCAGTGATCAATAATGGCAGTTTTTCATTCACCAGGTTACTCAGATTGTAAAGTAGAATATAAAAATGCTGATGGAGACTGGCAAGGACCTCACATGGACAAAGTTAAGTCTATGAAAATTTATTTCTAGACTAGGTTTTTTTTCAGGACAAGTCATCAATATTTTGAATATTCATTTAGGTTTTTAAAACAGGGAAGAATTTACTTATCTGCAAGTGAGGGCAGGGGAAATTCTGTTAAGAAACTGATTTTTGATGTTTTATGTGTTGAGTGACAACATCATCCAGGAACAGGAAGGGACTCATCAAGAAAAGTCTCAGGTAGGATTTGGCATACGAAATTTATTCTCTTTCTGAGCGTCTATTTAATGATGTCCCATCCCTGGAGGTGTTCAAGACCAGGCTGGAAAGGGTTCTGAATAACCAGGTCTAGAGGAAGGTGTCTCTGCCTATGGCAAGGTAGTTGGATAATCTTTTAGATCCCTTCCTACTGTAACCATTATATGAGTCTATGATTCCATGAAAACAGAAAAAAGTGTTCCATTATTCCTGAATAGTTCCAAAGTGGAACAAAGAAATTAATTTCCACTCTCAGTGAGCCACTGCCTGCACTTCTTGCCCACCCTAGAGCCTGCTGTAACGGAGTGCGACACTTTCTACACTCGATGCTGACTATCACGTAAATCTTGGCGGAATTAACACCTCATAAATCTAGGAAGCAATAATGAATAAAGAAATGTTGTGGTCTTACAGCAAGTTAATATTGAGAACGCAACGTGATATTGTAGCAAAAATAGCTAACACAATTTGGTGGAAAATTCTTATGGGTATCTTGCCACAGAGAATTTTCTTTTCGGTTCAGCTGCAGTGTGAGTATATTCAGAATGCTGCATTAAATGTAGGGCACCTAGTTGCCAGAAAAATACTGAATAGACTTCAGAGAAGAGGATTAAAAACAGTCAGGGAGGTGACGGTACCATTTAGGAGGAAATATTAGAATAATTAAATATGCATAGATTGGATGGCTGAAAAAAGACCACTAACATGAAGGGTAAGAAAACACTGGAAGATGGGTGTTATTTAAGATATTAAGGGGAATAACAGCATATGATATAGCCCAATCTAGGTTCCATTATTCTTATATATATCATATTTTACTAGACTAAATAATTCTCCTGACAGTGTTGTCTATTAGGCTGTCACAGGACTGGCCTGTGCAGCATGGGTTGTTTATAAATTGCAGTACTTTTCAGAGATATAACAATACATTTTCTTACAGAGTAGAACTTCAACAACAAAAAGCAAGCCATCACGCTTATGAGGTTCTACAGCAGCAACTTTTGTCTTGCCAGTTCTTCCCCTTTCACCTTCTTTTGCACATATTTTTGTTTTGTTTTGCTGTATGCTCTTGACAAACTGCTAGCTTATTTGGTTCTCTCCAGACACTGCAGATGGCAAACCTGTAGTAAATAATGCTCTGTCTTCCTAGAACAATTGCTATCCTCACCAACTAGTGGCTATTTCTCACTAGCATAAATAAGTATTTGGAGAGCAAAGAGAAACCACAGAAAGTGTAACTACAAACAACCAGATGCAGACGGGACCCCAGGAGACAGGACAAACGTATAAATCTCATTTTTTATTAATTTGCTCAATACATAACAGGGTTTTGATTTGTATCAGACCTTTTCGTGATGCGGGCTTTCAATTTTGTTTAGAAATTGACAAATTACAGGCGAGGTAAAAGCTCTGTTTCTAAAGATAAATAAAATAAACACTTGCAAAACAGTAAGATTACTGAGCAAAATGAAGCCCCCACAGTGCAAGTGGAAGTGGTTAGTGACCTGCTATACCCCTTAGACATACACAAAACTGTGAGACTGGATGTGATCCACCAGAGGATATTGAGGGAGCTGATAGAAGAGCTCAACAAGCACTTTCAATTTTTTACCAGCAGTCCTGGATAACTGGAGAAGTCCCAGTTGATTGGAGGCTAGCAAATTTAACACCCATCTACAAGAATGACCAAAAATAGGATCGAGGGAATTACAGGCCAGTCAGTCTGACCTCAGTGCCAGGAAAGGTCATGGAGCAGATCATCTTGAGTGCCATCACATGAAATGTACAAGAAACCAGGTGATCAGGCTCAGCCAGCACAGGTTTATCAAAGGCAGGTCCTGCTTGACCAACCTGATCTCTTTCTATTGCAGGGTGACCTGCTTAGTGAATGAGGGAAAGGCTGTGAATGTTGTCTACTTGGACTTTGGCAAAGCCTTTTACACTGTTTCCCACAACATTTTCCTGGGAAAGCTGGCAGCCCATGGCTTGGCTATGTACATTCTTCACTGGGTTAAGAACTGGCTGGATAGTGGGGCTAAGACAGTGTTAGCGAATGGTGCTACATTCGCTTGGTGGCCCATGGCGTTCCCCAGGGCTCAGTATTTGGCCAGTCCTGTTTAATATTTTTATTGATGATCTGTGCAAGAACAGCCCCACCAAGTTTGCAGGTGACACTAAGTTGAGTAGGAGCATTGGTCTGCTGGAGGGCAGGAAAGAGGGATCTGGACAGGCTGGATCAATGGGCCAAGGTCAATTTTGTATGAGACTCAACTAGACCAGGTGCCGGGTCCTGCCTCTGGTTCACAGCAATCCCATTGTTGCAGCGCTACTCTGGGGACAGAGTGACTGGAAAGCTGCCCAGCAGAAAAGGACCTGGGAGTGTTGGTCAACAGCCAAGTGAACATGAGCCAGAAAATGCCCAGGTGGCCAAGAAGGCCATATATATTCTTGCTTGGATCAGCAATAGTGTGGCCAGCAGGACCAGGGCAATGATTGTCCCGCTCTACTCAGCACTGCTGAGGCCACACCTTGAGTAATGTGTCCAGTTCTGGGTCCCTCAATTTAGGAAGGGTGTTGAGCTGCTTGAATGCATCCAGAGAAGGACAACAAGGCTGGTGAAGGGCCTAGAACACAAGCCCTATGTAGAATGGCTGAGGGAGCTGGGGTTGTTCAGCCTGGAGAAAAGGAGGCTCAGGGGAGACCTTATCACTCCCTACAATCACCTGAAAGTTGGTTGTAGTCAGGTGGGGGTCGGTCTCTTCTCCCAGGCAATCACTGACAGAATGAGAAGACACAGTCTTAAGCTGTGCCAGAGAAAGTTTAGGCTAGATATTTAGAAAAATTTCTTAACAGAAAGAGTGGTTGGGCATTGGAATGGGCTGCTGTCTCTGTTTGAGACAAGTTAAGGAGGAAGATGCTCTGGAATGAACATCTCCTCTTAAGAAGACAGGTTTTGGCACTTGCTCCCCCACCAATATGAAAGGAATTTCTTGGATGGAAGTGAAAAAAAATGTTTATTTAACAAACAGAATTCCCCGAAGGTACAGGAAAAAGGAATAACTGTTAAACCTTCTCTCTGCAGAGAAAGCTGATGGATTTAGAGTTCTGTCTGTAGCTGGCTTGGCTTTCTCCCAAGGTCTGGGCCAGGATACAGCGTCCCGTGGCCTCCCCCGCTGGTCCACAGTGTCTGGCCCCTGATGGTGAAGTTCTCGGATCACAACTAAGCTGAACAGTTCAGAAGAAGCCACAGAAGTCACTGGAGAAATGCTGTTATAGTCCCGGAAAAACTTCTTACCTCAGCTAACAAAAAAAGAAGCTAGCTAAAAGCAGGAATGTAGTCTCTCCCCTCCTCTCTCCCTGCTGCAAGGCTGAGCACACTCTGCGCCAAGGAATTCTTGCGGCTCTCTCCCCCTGTCCCGGACCCATTAAAGCTACAGGACCCATTTCTGGGCATAAAGCAGATGATAGGGGAATACAGTATTATCATAAAATCACCCCAAGACAGCTGCCCAGGGAGGTGGTGGAGTCACTGTCCCTGGAGGTGTTATAAAAAGACTGCATGTGGCACTCAGTGCCATGGTTTAATTGATAAGGTGGTGCTAGGTCATAGGTTGGACTTGATAATCTCAAAGGTCTTTTCCAACCTAGTTAATTCTGTGATTCTGTGATTCTGTGATTCTGTGATTCTGTGATTCTGTGATTCTGTGATCTTGGGCCCTTCATTACAAGAAAGACATGGAGAACCTGGAGCATGTCCAGACAAGGGCAACGGAGCTGGCAAAGGGTCAGGAGCACAAGGCTGAGGAGGAGCAGCTGAGAGAGCTGGGTGTGTTTAGCCTGGGGAAAAGGAGTCACTTTCTGCAATAACCTGAAACAAGGGGTATCAGTCTCTTTTCCAAAGTAGTAAGCAATGGAACAAGGGAGGAAGTGCTCAGTTTGCCCCAGGGGAGGTTTACATAGGATATTAGTAGAATTTCTTCACCAAAAGGGGTGTCAAGCACTGGAACAGGCTGCCCAGGGAAATGGTAGAGTCACCATCCCCTGGAGATACTTTAAAGATGTGTAGATGTGGCCTTTGTGTACATGGTTTAGTGGTGGGCTTGGCGGTGTGGGATTAATGGTTGAACTTGATCACCTTAGAGGTCTTTTCCAACATAAACAATCCTAGGTTTCCATGAGTCTGCTTTATTTTTTGTCTCTGGATTTTTTTCTTCTACACTGTATTATTCCTTCAGAAGCTGGAAGGTATTTGAGTTTCACATGGTGTTTGATCATGGTTACTCACACCTGCAGATTCACCTAGTGAGCTCTGTCTAACGACTCTCACCAGTATTGCTTTAAATCCATAAAATTTCTGAGAAAAAAAATCATTATTATTAATCTCAGAATTCTGTAGTCAACCTGCCTATTGCTTTGTGTGTGTGAATATTTGTACACAGGAACACACACATAGGATTTGCTCTGTTGGATGACATTTGGCTCTATTAGAGTGCATACTTCAAAAGCAGTTGTAGCAGTGAGCAAATACATCAATACGGGGCTCTTTAACTCTGACAAATACATTATAGGATGTCTGCTTGAATGCCTTATGTCTTAATCAAGTTTTCTTTCAGGGTCAGCAGACAGAATCTCTTTGTCTGTAAAAGTCTTGGCATGACTTTATGGATACCCTGCCCTAAAACAATTTTTATGAGTTTTATTTTCTTGTGTTTTTTATAAGTTGGAAAAAAAAAAAAAAAACTACAGAAACAACACATTCAGACACAAACCTATAAATTTAATGGACCTGTATAATCCATTCAAAATAGCAAGAAAATATATCCCAATTTTTTTACCCTTTATGCTGAAAAATTAAACTGATCCTAGTAATTTTCCTGGAGGAGATGTAATAAAAAGTTTCATATAAATATTTGATAGTTTAAACATATACAATGCTGGTAAACTAATGTGGAAGGACAAAAATATGAACATTATACATTCAGGTACTGTAATTATTTTGCTTATTTTGCTTGGATTTAAATCCATCTAGCAAAAAAAATCTCAAGCCATATTAATTACCTGTGTATGTGTTGAAATAAAGAGATCTGGACCTTTACATCTTTTTGGAGAGTGGAAAAGTTTGAGGGGCTATAAATAAATAAGTGGATATTTGAAGTTTGTTTGATCAAAAAAAAAAAAAAAAAGTCACCAAAACCAGAACTCCTTCCTCCAAATCTCCAGTTATTTTCATAATGGGGTGGTAACAACTTATCCTAAAAATATATGCATTGTACGTCTAGTCATGTGAAACTTCTGTTTTAATTTTCCCCTGGTTTGTGCTCTAGAAATAATACAGAAACATGCAGTGGTTCTGGAAGCATTTTAAGCTATTTTAAGCCACGATTACACATATGAAGAAAAAAGTCCTGTTTCTGTAAATGTGCTGTGATGATGACTGTTCCATGTGGCAGCAGTTTCAAACTACCCTTTCCTGATATATTTGCAGAGCTTTGATGTTACTCTTCTAGTGGCACTGACATATGAATTAGTAGTGTCCTGGCCCACATTACTCAGCTCAGCATCTGACTTTTGTGATGGACTTTGCTCATGTCAGCAGATTGTATTTGATGAACCGACTAGTTTATATCCATTGCTATTCTCAAATACGTTTTGTTTCCTCCCTCATATGTTCTCTGTCAAGAGCTAGTAGAAGTTTTATGTCTTAATATAGTCGATACATTTGTGCAAGGATTGCTGCTGTGTGGTATGAAATGGTGGGTTGTTACTGGTGCTACCACATCTGCAGCAATCATTGATGTGAAGACACCAGGATGTTTGAGTTGTCAATCCATGTGTTCCTCCTGCTCACCTGGGAAAGCATCTGCTCCACCATCTGTGGCCTTTGTGACCATGGCAGCAGGTCTGGCACCTATGGTGTGGTCAGAAAAAAAAGGTCTGTGTCTCTGGTTATGCTCAGGGTACTGGTTATGCCCAAGGCTGCCAACAGGTACCGCCAGACAAGACCAGCTCATGACTTGCATACCTTGTTTATCTTTTTGTCATTTCCTGACTTTAATTTTCACCACTGTTTTACCTCTCTGTCTCCACCACAATCTGCTTAGCTATGAAACCTGCTCTATTTACCCTACTTTCCATAATTCCCAGTTTTGTCGCAACTGTACACAAACGTATTATTAATGATACTGTTCCTTTGGCAATGTTGGCCCTACATACAGAACTGGCCTTGCAAGACTCTGCTCCCAAAAATTTTTGTAGTGCTCTCCTCCACTGAGGAGAAGTTGGGTCATTTCTCCCATAGCTTCCCCTTTACCACCGGTGACACTCAGCAGTCCCTCACAGCACCATCCATAATTCACTAAGTTTCTCACACTTAGAGTTTTCTATCATGCCCAGCAGTTTCTCATGGTATGTCTTGTTCCATGTCCTTCCCAGTTAGCTGAATTCGTTTAAACCAGTCATTTACCTACAGCCTTTAATATGACACCCTTATAAAATTTCTTGTCACAATTAAGTGTTAGAGGAAAGCCCCTAAGACTTTCCAGCCTTATTGAAATACCTTTTTTTCCTAATAGAGTGTGGTGGGGAGCATTCTGGAAAGTAGAGTTTGCTGAGTACCATAGGTTTAGGTGTTTTCAAGGCATGGGACAGCAAAGCATGTCCAAAGCTGCCAGATGTGGCTGGAAGTATGCCCATATGGTGCAAAGATGCCTGTCTTGGGAAGCATCAGAGATAGACAGGTGGAAAGCAACAGCAGAATGGGAAGAGATCCTGAAATTCAAGGGTCTCTGTGAACTTGTGGCAATTATACACACTCTTAAAAAGAGAAAGGATTTCTGCAATCAGATGGGAGGACTGAGTAGCCTCCACCAATTCTTATTACCCTTTAGAAAAAAGAACTGTCTTTTACTATCATCATTTATATTTTGTCAAAAGCGATTCAGTTATGAAATCAGCATGGATAAATACTTAAAATAGAGCATAAGGAATGGTGACTTTTGAAACCATGCTAGAGGTACAGTGCCCAGAAGCATTTCTTGATCTCTATTATCAGGCATCATGGTGATGTCTTTTCCCTTTAGTAAAATGCATATCACTTGTTCACTTTGGTTAATATAATCTCTGAAGAAGATGCTACACTTTGCAAAAAACAACTATTGCACAAAGCACTGTGTCCTTGTAAATTATGATTCCTAGAAAAGTGTAAATCTGATTCCCTTCAATACATTGGAATGACAAAAGGTGTGAACACACCCTGGATGTGCAATCACTCACTAATGTAAAAAGAGAGCAAAATTCAATGTTTTTGTTTAGAAATAAAACTGATCTACAGAGATCTAATCAAAGAATTATCAGAAGAAAAAGGTGCTTTACACAAAACCAAACAACTGCATTTCATATTCTTATAACTAAATTATTATTTTGAATTGTGCAAATGCATTGATTTTTGTTGTGTTTAATATGATCATCATTTAACCCCAGGAAGCAACTAAACACCACACAGCCTCTTGCTTACTCCTCTGCTCTGCTGGGATGGTAGAGAGAATCAGAAGTGTAAAACTGAGAAAACTCATGGATTGAGACAAAACCAGGTTTTAACAATATTATTATTATTATTATTATTATTATTATTATTGAAAAAACACAGAGAGAAAAAGAAAATCCAAGGAAAGACAAGTGATGTGAATTGAAACAATTTCTCACCACCACCCACCAACTGATGCCCAGCCAGTTCCCAACCAGCAGCCCTCAGCACCGCCTCTCCTGCAGCTGTATACGCTAAGCATGACATCATATATTATGGTTGTGGTCAGCTGTCCTGGCTGTGTTCCCTTCCCAGCTTCTTGTGTGCCCCAATCTATTTGCTGTGGGGTGGGGTGAGAAGTAGAAAAGGCCTTGGCTCTTGGCCTGGCCCTGCTCAGCAATAATGAAAACATCTCTGTCTTACCAACCCATTTCCAGCATAAATCCAAAATACAGCCCCATTCCAGCTATTATGAAGTCTAATTCTATCCTATCCAAAACCTGCACAAAGGATTAACCTGCATTTCGCCCTCCACCCCATGGAAAAACACTTCTTCAGACACCAATATCTTCTTTTTCATCTGACTGAGCTGCATACAAACTCACAGGAGTAACGGGACTACTTGTTATTTGTGGGAAATAAGGTTTGTATATAAACCCTGACATTTAAAAGAAAATCAGGACTGGAGACTTCTGGATAACCACTCCTTAGGTTAAAAGCCCATAGCAACAGAACGGGTCTGGCTGTAAAAAACCTTTTCCCCCTGCAACTAAAAAAAAAAAAAAAAAAAAACCAAAAAAACCCCAAACCAGAAATAAGAGGAATCAATCATTTACTGATATCTTGTTTAAATTTAGCTATTTTGGAGAATTTAGAGATTTCTTGATGTTCCTTTCAGAAATATAGATAGTTTGTGGGAAGATGTGTGTATGCTTTTTGTAAATAGATGATTTGAAAGACAGACATAGAACTTACAACTTCTTTATTAATTGAAAAATGGTTCCAGAAAGACTTAAATTAGGTCAGGTGGGTCCTCAGTTTGAGGAAAAAGAAAAGAGAACTTAGAAAATGTTTTTTGTAAAATAATGCTTTATTTTAGGTGGTTTGTTGTTGTTGTTGTTTTATGTTTTTTTGTCATTCATTCTAAAATAAGTTATTTTTCATTTCGAGAAATACTGTACTATTTAAAATTGCCATTTTTAAAACTATAAAAAAGAGTTAGTTACACATTTCAGACTTGATCTTAAAGGTCTTTTCTAATGTAAACAATTCTATGATTCTGTGAAGACAAAATCAAATAGTTTTAGCTCATTTTTATTTGGCTTCAAATATAAGCATTTGGCAGAGGATCAATTAAGGTCTTGACTTGCAAAATATTTAAACATCATGAAGAAATTGTTTTGCTGAATATGAACATTCTATTGCATCTGCTTAGGTAAAATAGAACAAAATATATCTATCTGAGCTTCACGATGATGGATCTCCAATGCTTATACCTGGGCAGACAAATTTAATGTTAACCTTTGTAAATCTGTGTAAAGATATGCATAACTGTGTATAACTGTAACATAGCTGTCCACTCTCCTCATTTTATGAATGCAGGTCATCTGTGCACAACACAAAATCTCACAATCCTCTCAGTTCAGCTGCAGTGGGACAGGAGTTTCAATACTGTTTGTAGCATCACAGAAAAGTGACTGAATCTTACAAAGCATCAGCCTCTAACTGTTGGGGAAATTCACCTTCTGCCTTATAGGAAAGGCCAGGAGGGATTGCAGCAGTGATGTAGTGCTTCTTTTCCTCCTCATTTGTTCCTATCCATCCATGACTTAGGCAGACCAGACACGGAGAATCCATTTAGACAATTTTAAACTGACATTTTAAGACAATAATGTTCAACTGGTGGCTGAAGCTCAGTGGTTTCCATGAAAGTACTAAGGCAGTTTTGAATTGAATTCCCAAGGGAAGGTGCTATGTCCCTACATGCATGTTCTCTCATCAGATAGCGGTGATAAAAATGATGAAACTTTAATTAAATATTTAAGGAAGCAAAAAAAACTATACAAGTGTCTGTTGTTTCTTTATTGCTCCTAAGGAATTTTTAGATGCATTATTTTGCAAGAATGTTTAGGTAAAATCAGTAATATATATTTTTCATTGCTTTTAGAAAATATAGGCCCTTCCCCTCCCTTCCCTGTCTGAGAATCCAATGTTAAACCTGAAATATGTATTGCAGTATTTCCTTTTCCTCTGCCATTTTGGAAAAAAAAAAAAAAAAAGAAAAGGGCTTACATGGGCATTAGTGTTTATTGTAAATTGTTTGAGTTTTGCTTTTAAACATATTTTTCAGTGTAAAAATGTCCATTTTATAATAAGATGAAATAAAGCTATGTACTTATGTATTCCAAATCAATAAATCTCTCTTACATAATTGTTTATACCTGTACTTTTACTGGGTTTTTTTTTCTTTTACACGTCTGAATTCATCCCAGCAGTATCTGCTCTTAAATAATTAAAATTCAGGTAATTATGACTTAACTTGAAAGATGTACAATTAAAGAACCTGTAACTAAAACTTTTTGGGATGATTAAACAAGTTTAGTGAAAGTGAAATATTCTTCTGCAACTTCACTTAAGGTAAAGGTTTACTAGTACTAAGCACATAAAATATGTGGTTAACACTTGACAATTGTTAAGTTTTGTTTTACACATATCCATGTTTCCTGATTTCTGAAACACGAATCTGCATTATTAGACAGCCATGAGAAAATACTTTTGGCACTTTCAGCTCTAGAATCTTGTAGTTTCAGGATATTTGTAGAATAATGTTCTTTGTGGGTTTCCAACTGATTTCATCCATTCATATGGTCATTCTAACTAACTCTCAAAAGAAAAGAAATTACCAAAAAAATTACCCAAAAAACTGAACGAAAACAAGCTCACTCCACTAAAAATATGACAGGCTGGGTGAATTTGGTTGGTTTGGAAGTGGTTTGGAAAAAAACTCTAATCTGAACAAAAGATGGCCTACTGCATCAAAAGCCAGGGATTATGAACTGAGAGGTCAGTATATCAAATATATCAACTCTCCAGTCTAGTAGAGTCCTGGAGAGGGGAAAACATTCATGGGTATTGGTCTATGTGAACTCCACTGGCCATTGGCTTCTTTTAACAATTTTATGAAAATTTTTTTTATTCAGAAAAGAAATAGCTTACATGGATACTAAAGCTACAAATGGAGTATTACTGCAGGTACAGGTGGGATGTACCCCTTTACAATAAGTGCTTCACCATCCCTTTAGCTGCTGTGATGGCTCACTCATACTCCTGCATTTTGCTGCTAGTGCACTCGGGGATAGAAAACATTCAATCAAAGAGTAATCTCTCTGAAATTGTTCTCTCAGAACCTAGCACTGAAAAAAAACTGTGGCAACCAACTCTCAAACAAATTACTTTTCCTTTTTCATTGACATTTTTCTCCACGGAAGTGTTTAAAACCACATCCTCTACAGAGTGGTAGGTTTTTTTCCTTTTGTCTTACAGATATTTTTTCCTATATTCTGAAATATTAATTGCTGATATATAACATTTGAACTTATCTGTCTCCTGCTCATTCCCTAGTGATGGATAATTGCTCATTTGTAAATTACTAGCTAGCTGTGCATGCAATCTGGTACCTGATGAGAAAAAATCATAAATTTATCTTGTTCATAATAATTATGAACTTAATTTAAGTTTTATTAATTTTCTTTTACCTGAGGAGTTTATTTTTAAATGTATTGGAAAAAAAGTCTAAAAATATAACTCTTGATTTGAGAATGTGGTTTATTAAACACAGTAATATCCTGCACTAATTATCATGGGATGAATTAGATTAATTATTTTAAGTCTAAATGAGATTACTGCTATGTGAATTTAATTAATAGAAGAGCCTTTGGGGACAGTTCATGGGTGGCTTCATTAGGACTTTGCCAATGTTGTCTTCATGAAGCAAATCCACCTACATCACCTATGTAGACCTGTAAGCACTGTCAGAGAGGAAAGTTAAAGATATGCACAGGTACTTTTTTGGACCAAAACAAAAGATTCCCTCCTCTGATCTAGCGTCTGACCTGCTCTCATCATCTCCTCACCATGATCAGAGGATTAGCAATGCCATCATAACATCACAGGCAGACATGTGGAACTTACAGTTTCAGTGCTACTATCCTGTTGAAATGCAAGGTAAATCAGAGCCCTTCAGAAAAACAGTGTGTTTTCTAGGTTCCCTACAAAATCAGAAGTTTGCCATCTAAAAATTATAGTCAGATTTTTTGAATGTTTGAACCAAGGAACAGTATAATTAGGTTTTAATACTTCTGATACTGGGCATTGTCACTGGTAATCCTGATGCAAGTGAATTTGTCCCGGTTTGAGACAAGAGAAAATTGTCAGGACTTGTTACTGAATGCATAATATCACTGATCTCTTCTCCACTGACATGATATTATTTACTGTGAGCCAATCTTTGCATCATTAGGCACATGAAAAACTTTTATTAATTAACAAAAGAAGCAATAATTTCTTTACTTGACATTAGTAGAAGAAATAAGTAGGAGACTGTCATTAAAATCCAGGTCCAGCTGATGTCAATCTCCAGAGCATTACTCATTTAAATGAAAGTAGTATTTTATTCCCAGGCTAAATTCAGCAATGAATTTAAGTAGTAGCAGTTCCATATAGGATTTGCGCATACTTATCTTTTTAGACTGGGGAGTGGAAAGGTTTATAAATCTTAACAAATATAAGAATTTGAAAAAGTGGTTGTTTAGGTTAAATAATATTTAAGTGTTATAATTGGAAAGGAAAACTATTGTTATTAAGAACTGTTATTTTAAAGTATAAATACTTCTTGAAATAAATGTTGATAATATAAACCAATATACAATGACCAGCACACAGCTTGGGATCATCAAGTCCATTTCATGCCTTTAAAAATCTAAACGGTCAAAATCAAACCCAGACTAATAGCAATAATATTAAAACAGAAAAATCTACCAAAAAATGGAAAAAAATCTTAATTAACTTGCTGAAATACTTCTTAAAAAAAATAATTTTGACAGAAGAAAAAAAATTCCTGCCAATTTTCACAAAGTCAGGATGCTCAGGACTCCAAATTATTCCATACTTTTATCATTTAATTAGTAAAAGATTTAGACAAATCCTTTCTCTCTGAGAGTATTTGAATATTTATATATAGGTAAATATAGATTATATAGATAACAATATAGAGACACATAAATATGTGTTTTTAAGAGAGTGCTTTAAACCTCCAACTTTGAGACGTGCAGAGTTAGTGTGAAAGAAATCTCTCTTATTTATGCCATCTTTTGCTATTTAAAAATACTTTTATACACCTGAATATATTTCCAACCTAAATGAAATTGCTTGCATGTTTTACTCTTGGCTCTTATTATGTCTGAGTGTTGGATATTGTTTTCTTTTTTGTTGCTTGTGTGGTTTTGGAGGTTTTTTTGTTTGGCTTGGTGCGTTGGTTTTGCACGGCCTGGCTTTTTGGTAGTGGTGGGGCCAGAGAGGTGGCTTCTGTGAGAAACTTCGACCATGTCTGGCAGAGCCAGTCCCTGATGGCTCTGAAGATGGACATGCTGCTGGCCAGGGCTGGGACAATTAGAGATGGTGATAACACCTCTATGATAACATATTTAAGAAGAAAATCAAAACAAAGTGGGGTGCAGTTTTAATTCCAGCCAGAGAAGAGGAGGAGGTGAGAACATGTGAGGGAAAACAACATGGAGACACCAAGGTCAGTAGAGAAGGAGGGGGAGGAGGTGCTCCAGGCACTGGAGCTGAGGTTCCTCTGCAGGCCGTGGTGCAGACCATGGTGGAGCAGCTGTGCCCCTGCAGCCCATGGGGATCCATGTGGGATGCAGAGATCCACCCACAGCCCATGGGGGAGGTGCCCGTGCTGGAGCGGGTGGATGCCTGGAGGGGGCTGTGATCCAGTGGGAGACCCGGTGGAGAGAGGGGGCCCTTGCTTCCAGGCTGGAGCAGCCTTGGAGGACTGCATCCCGTGTAAGAGGGACCCACGGCGCAGCAGTTTTGGGAGGACTGTGTGCCCATGGGAGGGACTCACATTGCAGCAGTTTTGGGAGGACTGCTGCTTGTGAGATTGGACCCACACTGGAGAAGTTCACGGAGAGCTGCCTCCTGTGGGAAAGGACCCCACGGTCTCACAGGGGAAGACTCCTCTCCCTGAGCAATGGAAGAAAACCTTGGGTGACGAACTGACCAAAAACCCCCATGCCCTGTCTCCCTGCGCTGTCGGTGGGAAGGAGGGAGGGGTTGGAGGAAGGAAAGATGTTTTTTAAGGGCTTATTTTACTTCTCATTATCCTCCTCTGATTTTGTTGGTAGTAAACTCACTTCCTATCTCTAAGTTGAGCCTATTTTGCCTTGAAATGTTTTCTCCCGGTCTCTATTGATAGGGAAGATGTGTGCTAATGTCTTCACAAAGAATTCTATGGGTGAAGTGCGGGTGTTAAAGTCTTTGAAATGGGTCTTAATGTCTCTATTAACTTCAAGCAGCAGGTTTGCTACAAATCCCAGATGGCTTGACTTGAAACAGACAAGTGGGTCTGCACAATCTTGAGTTTCTGAACTTTGAGCAGCAGGTTTGTTGCAGAGCGCAGACAGCTTGGCTCCTGAAACAGATGAGGGTCTGCACAAGCCTGAGTTTCTTTGGGGTAAAATGACAGATTCAAGGGGGAATATGTGGTAGGTGGTTCAGGAAGGCTGTGCCTTCCTAGTACCTCAGCCAATGGGGAAAAGAAGAGGGCAACATGCGGCTGGGAGTTTAGGATAACAGGAGGCTGCATACTCTGAAACTTCGAGAGAGAAAACCCCATTGGGCATGTGTCCCAGTAGATTCTCTCACTTTATTCAAATAAAGTTGCAAGACTCCTCTGTCTCCTTTATGGACACCGGCTTTTCATAGCATAATTTTCCGTACATTATCTCAACTCACGAACCCTTTGTTAAATTTTTCTCTCCTCTGCCCAGCTGTAGCAGGGGAGGGTGAATGAGCAGCTTCCGTGGGTGCCTGGTGTTTGGCCAGTGTCAGATCATGACGTTTGGTTTGGTTCGGTTTGGTTTGGTTGTTTTCCTGGGATAAAAAGGAACCCTTTCTTCTGTTTATTCCTTAACCTGAGAGAGTTTTTTAAAGATCTCCATCATGTACTCTCAGACTGCAAGCAGACCCTCTCACATCCCTAACAGACTTTATGGTCTGATAGGAAAATGTTAAGAACTTGAAGGAATCAGTGAGCCTGTGTGGGTATATAAGGAGTTCATTTTGCTGTGCTGTGATTCTGGCTGTGCCTGGATCACTGAACACTTGCAGAGGGAAGGGACCTCAGGAGGTCTCTGGTACAGTCTCCTTGACTAAGACTGAATTCACACCAAGTTTCTAAGGGCTTTATGTAGTTGGACTTTCAAAATCTCCAAAGATAAGACTGCACAGGCTCCCTGGGAAGCCTTTTCCAGTACTTGAAGGTTTTCACTATGGTGATAACTTCCTCATGTCTGAACAGAACTTCGTCATATTCCACCTAAGCCTGCTGTGCCTAGTACTCTCACCAGGCACCACAGTGTCTTCTCAGCTCTGTTTTCCTGCAATCCCCATTTTGGGTGCATGCAGGCTGCTCAAAACCTCATCTCCAGGCTGAACAAGGCTCAATCTCTCAGCATCACCAGATAGAGCAGGAGCTCTAGACCCCACCAGCCTGGGAGACTTCTGCTGAACTAATTCCAGTTAATCAATGTCTATCCCCTGTGGGGAACTCAAAAGTGGATGCAGCATCTATATGTACTCTTCAGAGTGTTGAACAGAGCCCCTGTCTCCTCCATCTCCTTGCCGTGGTCTTATTGATACATACTGGTAAGATGATTATTTGAATGAGCATCTAGAATACTCTATCCAACACACTACAATGTCTTGTTCTGTATATTCTTCCTATTCCTCTATACTATGATTCTTTTCTTTTCTCTTCATTGCATACAAGTATAACACACTTGTATTTTGCCATTAATCCAAACTCCATTTTAGCTTGAAATCAATCAATAGTTTTGAAGAGAGATCTCACCCTCTTCTGAGATAAAAACTATCCTGCAGCTTCAGTCTGATCATAAGATAATGCTATTATGGATAGCTCATGGAAATAACAGAATGATGGACTGATGCTCACAATACTGTGATAATTTTCTATGACATCTTTAACCCCTAAGCATCTCAAAGGGCCTTAAAAAATTATTTATATTCTTCACACAAGGATAATTTCATCCATCCATGTTTATTAGCTATGCAGCAACACTTCAGTTTAGGAAAGGAATTAAAGGCCATATCCAGCCCAAAATGCAAGGTGAATATACTCATAAAACAACTGATAGCAGTTCAAACTCCCTCCTTTTAGTTCTGTACCTACAGCAAGGCATCATTCATAAAATATTAGTATCCAGTTGCAAAACTGAAATTCAGCTTACCCTCACTGTGTTCACAAAAATAGTTTCAGCTAGAATATATATGCAAAGAAGGATTTTAGATACTTTTTTTGCAGCTCATAATTGCAACCGTTTTAAAATACACGGTCAACTTTCATTTCATAATTAATATTCATAATGTAAGAAAGGGATGGCTTCCTTGGGAATATAGATTAGTTAAAATAATATGTTTCCACTGGGATTCATCTGAGAATCTTAAAGTAAATTTTTTCTAGTTGGATGAACTATTCTAGAAAATAATAATACAGAAATGTATCTTATTTGAACGCAGAGTTTGTTCAAAAATCATGCTTCGTCACCTATTTTTCCTTTTCTAAATTTGTATTAAGCAGATTTTTTTTGTTTTCCTAAGATATATGTTGAATGAGCAGTCATTTCTAGGAGTTTATGTTGGTTTATGGGTGGTTTTTTTTCTTTTTGCTTACATTCATTGATACATTGTATTGAAATGCATATAAACTCATAAACCAGTATTCTTTCAGAACTGTTTAATCCACGTAAGAACCCTCCAACTTTTTCACAAAAACAGATGCCAGAGAAGTATGATATATTCCAAGGAATTCACAGTGCATAAATCCACAGCAGACCTTCCAAGTCACTCTTTTCTTGATACCTTGGAGACAGGCTTTGCTTGATAGAAGAAGTTCTTCTCCTGAACTTTTAAATCAAAAATAGAGACAGGAAGATTTATCATAGGGTGGTCAAGACATCTCATGGGGACTACATCAGTCATTGGACCATTATTACTTTGATGTGTCCTTTTTCTGATGCCCAAAGCTCACACAGTAGAAGGAAGCACAACATTCTTTCCTAGGACTGATGAGTAGTACAGCTTAGTGGGGATCTCTGCTTTGGTTTAGCTTCTCAGGAATTGAATTCTTCCCCATACAGGAATATACCACAGGGAATATTCTGTAGTGAATTTCTACAGATATATCTGTAGAGAAAATAGGACAAGATTTTTGAGTGACTTTGAGATTATCATTTAGATATTAATTTGCCTGCAAAATTAAGAAATTCAACAATCCTTAAATTAATAGGCTTTTTGGGGGGTATGGCAGAGTGTTTAGTGTGTGAAAATTTCTTAGAAGTCAAAATCTAACTTTGTGTAAATTAGTTAATGACTTAGAAGTCAGTTACCTGTTGTTTGCACATTCAACACAGCTGTTAAGTTTGTTTTCTGCCTTATCAGGCAAAAGGACATTTATAATAGTTACTTGGCTGCTGTAGCAACGTTTTTGAGAGAGATTTCTGGGACAAAGCATCCCACTAACTTCTCCAAAAGCTCTTCCATGAGCACTTACCACTTCTGTAACCATGGTCTGTGTGGCTCTTTGCTGGATGAATACTTTGTGTTTGATGACAAAGACTTGTCATACACAAGCCAACCTAAATATGGATGCCTCCCTGTTTACTGCACTATCAGGGGGTTTTTTTGTGTGTCTATCTCAACAATTAATTTTTGCTGAAATTTTTTTGGTAGAAGTTTTGAATAACAAAAGATGTATTACTGCTCTTGTCAAGCACATAAACATAGAATTGGATAGTTCGGAAAAGATGTCTAAGATCATCAAAACCAACTGTTAATACAGCAGTGCCAAGTCCATCACTAAACCATGTTTCTAAGTGACCCTTCTATAAGCCTTTTTAATACCTCCAAACATGGTAACTCCGCCACTTGCTTGGGCAGCCTGTTCAAATACTTGACAGCATTTTCTGTAAAGAAATTTTTCCTAATAGCCAAACTAAACTTCCTCTGGTACAACTTGAAGCCATTTCCTCTTGTCCTATCACTTGTTGCTTGGGAGAAGAGCCCAACGCCCATCTTGCTGCAACATCCTCTCAGGTAGTTGTAAAGAGCAAGAAGATCTCCCTTAAGCCTCCTGCCTAAGCAAACCCCAGCACCCTCAGCCTCAAAAGACTTGCACTCTGAACTCTTTACCAGCTTTGTCGACCTTCTCTGGACATGCTCCAGGACCTCAATGTCTTTTTTAATTATATATTGATTAGAATTCCAGCAACCCCAAATTGCTGTAAATCTATTACAGCTACACTGACTACTTTACCCTTTAAACTTTAGACTAATCTTTTCTAAGGCTAACCTGCACTACTTTCTAAATCTCTTCAACAAATTTAATGTTTTAAAAATAGTGTAAGTGGGCTTTGAAATATCTTCTATTATCCTATTTGGCACTTGTGAGCTTAATATTCAGGTCTTATTTATCAAATTGCTTAGCCTACAGGAAAGATGGGCAGATTATTTACAAGGGCATGTAGTGACAGGACAAGGGGCAATGACTTAAAAATGGCAAAGAGTAGGTTTAGATTAGTTATCAGGAAAATATTCTTCATTGTGAGGGTTGGGAGGCACTGGAGCAGGTTGTCCAGAGAAATTGTGGATGTCCCATCCCTGTAAGGGTCGAAAGGCCAGTTTGGATGGAGTTCTGAGCAGCCTGGTCTAGTGGAAGGTGTTACAGTCCATGGCAGGGAGATTGTAACTAGATGATATCTAAGGTCCCTCCAACCCACAGCACTCCAGGATTCTATGATCTTTTAAATATATTGTTAACTTCATGATGAATTTGTTTTTTTGTTTTGTTTTGTTTTGTGGGGTTTTTTGTTTGTTTATTTTTTGTAGAAACTTATCACTGGTTTATTGCAATTATGGTACAGAAATACTAAGAATAAATGTGTCACTCAAATGCTCTTATTTCAATCTGATTTTGTAATGTGCCATCTTCATCTAGTGCAGTGGCTTTGCCAAGATTTGCATAGTCTATGACAAGCTTCCAGAAATACACTTAGAATGGCAAACATTTTCCCATCCCAGGGGTCCCTACTAGCTTTGTGATCTTTGTTATTCTTCCTTGATATCAATGGTTGGTGATATCTGTTTTTTACTTTCTACCACTTCACAATCAATTTTTAATTGCTATCGTAATTTTATAACTGTGTTTGGGTGGGTTGTGTTCCAATCTTGTAAAATTGTTGTTTGTATTAGAGAATATAATTTCCATTCTCTATTCTATCTAATTTATGTTCTTTTTTTGTTCTTTTTTTTAAGTCAATGCTTCTTATAGATTTTCTCAGCTTCAGTTAAAATGATTCAAATGAATGACTGTATATACACACAATATATTTATTACTGAATGGAATTGTCTTTTATTCACTGACACTAAGCATGATCAAATAGCAGCCCTGAATTCCTCTAAGTGAATATAAACTTTAAACCCAGTGGCAAATTAAGCTGTCATGGTGACCATAAGAATAACAGGTCTGGACAGCTTCTATGTTTTCAGATTTTTTATTGTTCAAAGAAAACATTACAGCTATGGTTGATAACACGTTCTCTCACATTTTTTTTTTTCTTGGGGAAAATAGTGTAGTCTCATTTTTCCAACCATTTATGTTCATTTATGTTATTACTTTGTTAAATTCAACTGATTCTCACTTGCTCTTTTGATTATAAAAGAGAAAACAATTTCTAGGAGCCTACTTCAGAGCATTTTTTTTCTGATTGCTCACATAATTTGATGGAATCCACAAGGGTAACTCAGAGGTAAGAGAGACAATCAGTTTTATTCACAAAATCATATTTCAACTGCTGTGAACCACAGATGGTATAACAAAGACTAGCACTGAATTATTACTATGTATTCTCTTTCAAGTTAACTTCACAGAATGCTTCTGAAAATCCTTGGGATACAGAACAGTACTTCAACAACAGTGTTTATTTTCTCTCCCTGTTTTTTTCTTAATTGTGATATAGATACTGAGATTTGCTTTAGAAAACAGAAAGTAGCCTGTGCTCTTAATGAAATTTGAGATTCTGGATTGCTTCTTTAAAGACTGCTACAGATCTTTTCCACAGAAAAAGATAAAATGAGAGTTACCAAATAGGTTTTAGCCAGTCGTAAAGAAAGGACTTGTAGTTTATATTCCCAAGTGGTACCATTGGGGACTTTAACAATTCAGGGAAGAGAGAAACTATATGAGTATTATGGGTTCCATTAGATGCTTTGACAGGATAATATTTGTGTCACGCAATTCTTTTCAGGTATCTGACAGTCTGGGTTTAATAAAGGAAAATATCTGTTTCTTAAAAATTTGACATATAAATAGAAGCTTTTTTCTGAAGGTCCAACATTTCCCTCCTGCAGCCAACAGCTCTGAAATTTTACTTTAATTACAGTCAAATTACTATTCTTACTCTACAAATCAGAATCTTTCTTACCTATGTATTTGTGAAATAGACTGCATATGTAGGTATTTGAGTAAAATAAGGGCAATTTCAGCTGCTGGGCAAAGTACAGCAAGTAGAAATAAAAAAAAACCCCAAACATGAAAGTTCCTATTAAAAAAACCAAAATGATAGAAACATGAATAAATGACATTCTCACTTGAAGAATATTGGTTATCTAAATATCTGATCTTTTAATCTCAGCAACCTGTTGATTTAAAAAAAAAAAAAAATTAGAGAAAAAAAAATTAAACCTCTTTTCAATTTCCATGTGATGTCAAAGCCCCCATACCTTTGGAGAACAAGTGCTAATGAAAGGGAGGCCAGGAGTGTACAAGACCTTTTCTATAAATTCATCAGTCAAATTCACCAAACTTTTCATTTCAGTAAATTCTTTCTCTGCAAGAAAAGTTGAGGCTGATCTGACACTTCATACTCTATACTTACCACTCACAAATTAAATTCCTGAAGAAAATACCTTATGGCAAATATTATTATCACCACAGAGATGCAAACACAGTAAATATAAAGGGTTTTCTAGTCTGGACTATAAAGGAAATCTTTTAGGCAGTTCTCTAACAGAGAGCTACAGTTGAGTGTTCAGAGCTGCTTTCCACTTTGTAATATCAGCAAACATTGACACATTCCACTGAGCTAAAAATAATGTCCATGAGCACCACATAAAAATGTATTATCAATTTTATTTTAATCATAGTTATATTAGATTATTTTCCTAATCACTGTTAATAATGATGATACCAAATATAAATACAATAACAATTTTTAAAAGAAACTACATGTTACCAAAGACAGCTGTGCTTATTAATCAGCTTCCCTTCAACACACTCCCAAACATCCAATATAAGCAAGTTAAATTACAATCAGTCTATCTGAAAGTAGTCACTATAAATCATCCCTTTCAATTAATCTTTTTTTAAACTATAACACAACATGTCCCAACTAAAAACATTTTGATGAGTGTACCAGTATTTCTCATTTCTCAACCTTTGACACTTTAATAGGCTTACATTGCAATGAATAAATCACGGGACTTTTTCTTTAGGAGGAATACCAAGAAAAATGGAATTGAATACTCCTCTACAAAAGTTCCAGCCCCCAGAAATGTTCAAAACACGTGCACTTGGAGGAGATGGATGAGGCCAATGTAAATTTCAACTTCTGAACATATGTAAACCATAGAAGTAACTTGATTAAGGACATAATTTTATTTTAATATCTTGAAAATATCTGGAGCTATTTTAAAGACAATTACTTGTATATTGTTCAAGTGGGTTTTCACTGTGTGCACTGGAGGATAGCTATACCTCAGGTACATATCAAGGGAGGTAGCATAGGCACCTCAGCTGCTGCAGAAAGGTGTAAGCTGATTTATTTTGCTTCTCAGAATAGTGACACATAATCAAAGAAGAGTTACTGGCTTCAGTAGTGGCTATGGAATTTACTGCCATAAGGAAAAACGATTAAGCGTTATTCCCAGTGCCACCCTGTTACGTTTTTTCTTCTAGCCTCATTTCTTCCAGCTGGTTACTGTAAACTGCTTCTCCTTTGTGAATTAAAAACGAAATGCATACTCATCCAGGACAATTTGGCAACTTTGCTCTTTTTCCAGGCTATTTGCCTTTTGTTTTGATGTGTCATTTATCTATTCTATTATATTTCTAAACTTTTTATTAGTCTTTGAGACCATCCCTTCAAATAACTACTCACAATTAAGAAGATGGTTCTTGAAGCAATGTCCATCTAAGACTGTACAATGAAATTTAGCTAGCCTCAGAGCTGAAGCAAATGACTTCTTGTTCTTTCATGCAAACTTTTGCTGGTGTCAAGCATGGAGGCTGTGCAGCACCGTGTTCAGTAGCAACATCGATTCCCTCATATTTCTCTCTTTCATTTTTATCAGGATTTTTCTCAGAGAATGCATGTCGGGAAATGTCAGGCATTATTCAGACATTTTAAAAAGAGAGGGTTACATCTGGCTAGTCATCCTTTCAAAAGGAGTTCTTAAGCTTGGCAGCAATATTTTTTCAGCAGTTCATGTAGTTTTCTAAACTCGGCTTAACCTGTACGTGTGTCACTAGCATGTTTCATACAGCCACTCCATTAATTTTCAGTTTTTCTCAGTAATTTCTTTTGGTGTCTCAGCCACTCCTTTTCACTGTAGGTGTTAGAAGTTGGTGTTGGAAGTAGTATGTTTGAAATCACACCATCTCACTAAAACCACCAAAGCAGCCAACTGTGACTTGCTGTTACTGCAGGTTTCTTCTGAAAAGCCCAGTGAAAAAGATAATGTTTTGTAAGTTTTCAATGCCAAAGAGAAGTAAAAATTCTACAGAACTAGAGAATAGTTGGCAGTAACCAAAAAGGTAGATTTATTTTTCTTTATGAAAGTCAGAGTCTACTCTGTATGACTGTTTGTCAAACAACATTGTGAGTACATGAGGTGCTTTGAGTCACTTTTGCCCTTTATCCTGTCTTTTCCTCCCTTTGCTTGCTGGGTTGTGCTTCAAGACTTTGTGCTTTGCCAGTGTTTCTCCCAGTTTCAAGAAGTCTTTGTGCAGCACCCGAGCAAGCTGTTGTCTCATCTATAGCAAATCCAATTTAAGGATGGGATTAAGATTTTCTTCAGAGTTTAGACTATATTGAACTTTTATATTTGGTTGAAACTGTATCAGTATCTCATGAATTCTTGTAATTTTTTCTCTTTTTAAGTTATCAGCAAAATACTACCAAGATACTTTTCTCTGATGTCGGCACAGAAAAACAATACTGGATTACGGCAATTAATCCACAAGCTCCTTACACAAAATATTCTGCAATAGCTTTGGGTAAACTCTGGATCAGGTTTCCTTGACATTTTGAATATTCATCGTCTAAAGTTTTTACATCCAAATGACTTTAAGTGATTTATGTATATGGTGGCTTGGAGAATGAATTAGATGATGTATGAAGTTTCTTTCAATCCTACAACACGTAACACAAGCAAATATTATTATCAAAGGCAAATCTTCCTTGATGTCATTAGTAACTGATACTACTTTTGGTTTTGCTTTTACCTTTTGTTTGTAATTATCGTGGAATTAAATACCTTCAAATACAAAAGAAAGCTCTCAAATGACTGTACATCTAAAAAGTATCAGTTCTCAATTTTGTGTGTCCCTGGCCCAAGCCGTAAACCTCGTAACAATAATCTGTGAATTTGTGTTCATTATCACTTCACTGGAAGATGAAGTTCAGAGAGAGGAAAAGCTGCTGGTAATTGCTGAAATTCCTCTGGACTTCAAAACATCACAGCATTCTGGATAAGCTGCTGAATAATTTCATCATCCAAGCAAGGGAAATTAAACTCCTGATAGTAATTTCAAGGCTCCTTCCATAGGCTTCTTTTATTATCCATGAAGTAGTCACAGAACAGAAGCAAATGAACTGAGACACACCAACCAACATATTTCCTGGAGGTATCCTTGAAACCATTCAGGAAAGACAGAATTCACCCTTCCTCTTCTTCCTACTTTTATCTGAATTCAACTTTCTTATATTCTCACACATATGGGAATGAGGTTGCTGGGCTACTGCTTTATGATAAATTAACAGGGAATAAAGTAGAAGAGTGGATCCTTTAGAGCTAATCATGATCTGACACATTCAGAGCATAAAATAGAATGCAAGTCTGTTCCTTCTGCAAATGTGTACTGGTGAGACTTTCTTGAAGAAACTGGGAATACAAGCCAACAGAGATGGATAAAAAAATTATTCACCTTCATCTTTGTAGCCTTAACACTGTTTCTTAAGTTTTGAGTTCTGTTTTGGATGTGGGGAGAGGGTTTAAATCTATTTTAAATCAGCATATAGATTCAATTTGCCACTGGGGTCTGTGAAAAAGTCTTGCAGAAAGTCATAGCTTTCCTTATCCTTTGCTGAATGGTTTCAATCTCAGCGTGTGTCAAAATACAGCATTGCAAGGCTTGCAAACTCAGCAAGTTTGAGATAGAACACATTATCCCTGCCTTGCAAATACTTACTATTATTGGGGGTTTTTTTGCAGCTATTATTACAGTTATTATTGTTCCTTTTCCCTCTTATAGTTTCTTTTTTCCCACACCACCTGCTGAGGAGGTGATGGATCATCTGCCTCTGAAGGCAGCTGCGGTGCTATGCAAAAACAGCTTAGCCTGTGGGAGGCTGAAAGGGTTCTATCAGGTAACCTCATATTCTACAGCCATGATCAGCCATTCCCAAAATATTGTTTTCACTAACGTTTCCCATTATACATTTCAGAAATAATTAAACATTTGAAATGCATTTATGTAAGAACTGAGTTCAGTCTCACTACCTGCTCAGAGGAGAAAAAGCTGGTTTTGTTGTCTTTATAAGAAAAGGCTATTTTAACTTTGTCAGTACAGAACAGTGAGATTCAGCTGAAGGATGAAGAAAAATTTCTAGCAAATGCAGTAACTGAGCTGAGTAGCTGCAGTAATTGTTAGTTGTATTTGTTCCCATTTTAACCTTCCTAAATTATAAAAAACCCCAAACAAACAAATAAAGATTCAATGCACTGAAAGACATTGTGAGTTTTTTGCTAACTATTTTTAGCATCACATGTGAAATGGGAGAAAGCATTGTGATTTTGTTTCCAGGGTGATATACTAAAACACAGCTACAGTCTGGAGCAAGTTTAGAAATCTTTCAAGGAAGTTAGTTTTCCGGCCCAGAAGGACAGAACTGAGTAGTACAATACCATCCAAAATTCTGTAACTGCATGTAATAGAAATCTAGATGTAGAAGGGTTTGCAGAATACACACTAAATTTATGTTTTGCAATGAAGCTATGACATGTAGTGGAAAAAAAATTCATAAATCTAACATGCTCTAGAAAGAAGAGACAAAATACCATGGATGTTGCCAATATCCCAAGTTTTTGCAATGATAATATATTTAAGAAATAAAAGTCCTAGATGATCTCAGAAAGTGCAACATGTCCTGTGCCACAGACCATTAAAATGTGTCATGGCTTTTACTTATGGGGATTATAAATTAAATTAAATTAATTCATTATCAGTATATGCTTCTGCATATTATTACAGGATTTACTTAACTGTTTACTTGTGTTATTCTTTAATATTTTTCTCAATAATATCTTGTCAGCTTTCATTCCACTAGCCTGAACTAACATGGTCTGTCCATGCCTTTTTACAGGGTACCTAAATCATTCCCCTCATGAACCTTGGGAAATATCTCCCTCCAAAATATCTGTTTAATGAATATCTTGTATGTATTTTTATATCCTTACCAATAATATGTAACTCACTCCATTCTTGGATAATTTTGATCTACATCACAAGTGACCAGTTTATCAATACCTCCCTGCTGCTCTCAAACCTAAGGAAAATCCCTTTATTATAGTTATTTTGAGGTTAATATTATATATCATACAAATATCCAGTGGTGTGATCTTTAACATCTTCTTGAACTGCATTTTGCTAGCAATTGCCAAAGTATGGGATATTGTCTTGCAAATAAATACAAGACAGTAAGATAAGTGACATTTATGGGTACAGCAACAGATTGCAAAAATAAATTAAATATTATTTTTTTCCTTATGAAATCCATGAATTTAAAGATTGAACCCTTGAATTAATTTAGAATTCTGATTATAGTTCTGGGATAATATATGGGACATGTTTGAGACTGGGTGTCTAATGTATTTGGCACTGCAGAAACGTGTGACAAGTGGCTGGTTAACACAGCGCCCCATGGAAGCCATTGTACCTGTGTTCTACACATTCATTCAGTTCTGCAGCCAAGGCTCTCTGGGCACATTCCATCTCTTGTAATCCATAGCTCATTTCAGTCATCCAGATTTTATAAAACTGGACTTTCTTATTAAAAACATTACTTTCCAAAACTCAAAAAATGGACCTTGATGGAAAGTGTGTAGGAATGCAGCTGTCAATTCAAAATACTTTAAAAAAAAAATCCTTCTTTCAATCTTAGTGAAAAAAATTAACTCTGTTTCAGTAAATCAGATCAGGTAGGTAACATACCACAATTCAATTAATTGTAAGTTCACAGCTATTCTTAAAAATTTTTATCTTGAGAGAAAATGTACTCAGTTAACTCTTTCTTGCCAGCCTCTGAATGGGAAGTTGTAATTAATTTCTCTGAAATTTTCACAATTCCTTAAGCTGTAGCTATCATGTCAATAGCAATATTATGTACAGGTACTGCAAGGATTTAAAACAAAAGGATGAATTGTGCTAGAGGCCAAGCACTGCCATTCTAATCCTCCACTTGAGAATCTTTAATTAGTTAATTAAATATGTCAAACTAAGAAATAAACTTGGTCGTTCTTTAGCCAGAAGAATAAATGCACTTCTATTGATTTCAGATATTGTTTTCCAGAGGACTAGAGGATGACAAATGTTAAAGTAAAGGAAAAATACTTTTGACAGCCTGTTAGTCTTTAATCTTTGCCTGTTTTCCCAAGTGAATAAGCATAAAATTACTTAAGCAGGTGTTTCTGTAGATCTTGTGATGTAGGAAGACAGTATATTTAATATCCTGCACATTCCTGTATGTTAGGTGACTTACTGATGCAAACCCACTGACTGCATTTTGTCACTCAATCATAGTGACTGCTCAGGTAATGACAAAGAATTTTGTTGTTACTACTCTCTGTGTTTCCTAGAAATACTTACAGCAAACACATAGTCAAGGTTCAGTTACATCTATGGCATTTATTTGGTTAAAATGAAGCTTTAATCTCATTTGTGAAGTTTAAAATAAACATTGATCATAAACAAAGTATGAGGGGAACCATTAGGATAAAATTCGATTTGCTGGTTGTTTAGAGTAGCTTAGGGACTGATGCAAAATCTACTGGAACCAATAAACTGACTCCCATTGATTTAACTAACAGTTTCTAGAACAGACACTAACAACGATTATATTTCATCTCTTCTTAAATTCTTCAGATGTTAAATAATTTACAAGACACATAATTTATAAATGTCTTCATTTTAATATTTCAGATGTTAGTGGTCTAAATCTACAAACTTAAGGAAAAAATCTTGGCTACAGTGATGTTCATGTCATCTCCCTGCCAATCCCCATATTTTACAAAAGACTGCTCTTATATAAAAAAGTATGATGGAGGCCAGATACATTAAGTAATAATTCTTTATTTATTAGAAATACAAAGAAGAAAACTAGTAGGATTAATTTTCAAACTAGAGAAGTAAAAAGAAATTACAGCTATGATTTGTTTCTTAACACTAATTAGCTGCTATTTACCTAACATATCTAATAATGATAAATATTAACTTTTACAATTATTTTAATGCATATAAAATTTGTTCAGGTGAATTCAGTTTCAGAACTGTGAAACCCTTAGTTATTCTTAGAATAGATTTTGTGATTTAGGAATACAGACTGTTTTAAGGAACACTGCATTTGAGGCTAAGAAACTCTATCAACTTTATTTTGGGGGCAGTTTTTAGAGTTTTTGTTTTCATCACCTCATGTCATTCTGACTGCATGCACAACAGTGTGACCACAACAGAATGTGGATGCTATCATCTACTGACCTCTTCTTCCTACAGTAAACTACAGGGCTTTGACTGAGTTCTACCATAACCCTATACAATAATTTTCATTAGCAAGTGGTTGTTTTTTTTCTCTTTCTCCTTAGGAGGTGATCTCTATTGTTTTATAAAAAAATGGAGAAACACATAATGGCCATGATGCAGTTTGAAATCTGACTGTGATGTTTTACAAATTAAACTAAATTACTTGTGGATAGATTTTGAGTGGAAATTACATAAGTTGCAATTTTGCTAAACCAATTTAAAAACAAACTGAGATTAGCTTTGCACAAAAAAAAGTATTTTTTAACCACTGTTTAAATATACTCTTTTCCTAAAGCTACTTTAAAAAAATGAGACACAGTACTATTGAAATCTTTCTTTATATATACATATATATATATATATAGGGTTATTTACCTTAATAGACTGTGATTGAAAGAGAAGAAAAGATTACAGTTCATTTATAGTTGCTCCTGATAAACTAAAAGAAAAAAAACAGTCTATATTTTATTCTTGATAGTGACATCATTTCAGAGCAAAACCTAAACTGATTTAATAGTAGCAGCAAGTTATTTCAAGAAGTAAATCATGATTCAGAAATACAAAATAGCATGAGATCAAAGTCTCAGAAGAACCTGGGAACCTCCTGGTTCATTTGAGTAGAGGAAAAGTGATTTTCAGTGTCTCATAGAAGAGCAACGGAAAAAACACAGTTGGAAAACACAATTGTTTTCTCAATGTGTACAATTTTATCATCATAACTTCCATTAAAATCACTGTCCTGTTGGTAATTTCTGAAATAGGGAATAAGGACTGTATTTGTGAATAGCACAGGTTTCACAGAAGTGCAAGCAGTATATTAGGTTCAAATATGTGCCTTTCTGTTTGTATAGTTTTGTCCTTTGAAATGCACTTTTATTCATTGTGAAGTTTTCTTGTTTTCATATCAAGGAAGAAAGGAGTGAGTAATTAAAGTGAGCCTGAATAGATCCTTGTTGCCACACCTTCTGGGTGTGCCAAGGATAAAAAGATTTTACAGGGAAAACTGAGCTCAAATGGGAGTATGATCTGTGAGGATTATAGATCTCTAGGTGGAAACTTGATGAAGAATAGTGTCAGCTCTAGGCATCAGAATCCATAAGAAGGGTGTGAATTGGAGTATCTGTTTAATCCTTAAGTATCACCTAAGGAGTCTGCTGGTATTTGATCACTGGCTACTGTGATAAACTTCAGACAGCTGACCACTCCTGAAGAAATGAAGGAGGTCTGTAGATTCAGTTATAACTAGATGTTTATTTCCCCTTCTCCCTCCACCTTTATCTTGCATTTCTGTAGAGAATTAAATCTGAGGAAATGGCAGACATCAATTCACTATGAAGAATGCAATGTGGGAATTAATTTACCGAAAGGGGGAGGATATAGAAAAAAGAGTGAGGTTTGTTTGTGGTTTTTTCATTGTTGTTGTTTTCTTTGTTCGGTTTTTTTTGGTTGGTTGGTTGGTCTTTTTACTTCTAGCATCCCTGGATGCCTTCACAGATATAAAGAAGTTAAGAAGAATTAGTCAGAAAAGACTCACCCCCATAATCGTAACAGTTGTCCAAGATATGCAATCAACCTATGAACCTGTGAACATCTATATGCGAAATAAATGGCCCAGAGAACTTCTCTGAGGAGATGATGGCATTTCTGCAATGTCCACAATCTGGGGAGAATTTTGTTTCTACACATTTTTGTCCAATATAGGTCAGCAGTACAGACCAAACAGAGGCTCACTAATGACTGCCAGTCTGAAAAGTTATTCTACCTACTCGTGCGTTTTTCATGAGGCCATTTACTCCACTTGCAAAGTATGGTCTGACACCCCATGGGTACAGAGGACTGAGTGTTTTCAGGTGAAACTAATGAGAAGTGATGACTCTGCCATAAATTTACACCCTAGATTTCTGCAAATGATCTTCTCTATGTAAGAAAATCCTTAGAGGGGATTTTCCATTGATTGTCCATTATCATCTTTAGTTTAAAATATGTCTTAAGGACTGTCATTAAAGAACTATATAAGGCAAGTTTAAATTAATTAGGTACAAGGCAAAGAAAATGACTGCTTTGATAAAGAGAACATGATAAGTGATCTAAGTGGAAACAAAATTGTTTAATTGAATGTTTCTGTAAAGGATGGTGATTTTTTTTCCAGTCAAACAACTGGAATTATAGAGCAGATTCAGAATGCTATATTTTATGTGGATGGAATATAATTTCTGATATTTTCAAAATCTAAGTTTGATTTGTTCTTGTAATTCTGAAAACACCAGAGATGAATGAGGTGTGTGTCTTATTTTTTTATTTAAAGTAATTTGGTTACATAATTTTGCATGTAGTTTAGAAGAATAAAAAGTATTTATAAGAGAAAGAGTATCTGAATGATTCTAACTACAAGCAGAAAAAGGGTTTATATTAAAATTTTTTTTGCTTGGTGTATCTGAGATTTTCACCTGCATTTTCCTTTGACAGTACTCTGTGTCATACAGACAGATGTTTGTTTTCTAACAGCAGGTAAAAGGGACAGAGACAAAACTTCTGTTTCTGTTCTCTCTCTGTTTCTATGTCAATGGTAGTCACTGTAGTGGGTTCACCTTGGCTGGGTGCCAGGTGTCCAGCAAGACTCTCTACCACTCCCCTTCCCAGTGGGACAGGGCAGAGAAAAATAATATGGAAAACAACTAGTAGGTTAAGATAAGGCAGTTTACTAAATAAAAAGAAAAGAAAGAAGAAAAAAAGTGAAAGCTTGCATGTGCATAAGCAAAGGTGAAAAAATTAATCTTTACTTCCCATCAGCAAGCAATGCTCAGACACTTCCCAGGAAGCAGAGCTTCAGCAGGAGTGGCTGCTCCAGAAGGCAAACACTGTAAAATAACAAATACCTTCCCTTCCCTTCCCTTCCCTTCCCTTCCCTTCCCTTCCCTTCCCTTCCCTTCCCTTCCCTTCCCTTCCCTTCCCTTCCCTTCCCTTCCCTTCCTCCTCGCTCCCTTAGCTTTTATATCTGAGCTGATGTCATACAGTATGGACTATCCCTTTGGTTAATTTGGGTCAGCTGCCCTGGTGGTTCTGGCCCTCCCAGAATATTGCCCATCCCCAACCCCTTGATGGGGGGGAATGTTGAGAGACAGAGCTCATGCTGTGCCCCTTTTTCCTCTTTTTAAGCAATCAGTGATTTTCAGATGTCTCGATACTGTTTTAATACAACATTAGTCATCTGGTGCACGTAGTAATCCAATTATTTTCTCTGTCTAGAGTGGGAACTGCTTACTTAACTCTTGGTTCTACTTTTTTCACTGTTGGCAATTTTGTGTTGTCAGCAAGTTTAAGCTTTTCAAAGTTGGACTGTCTGCTCAGGTGATTTACAGAGATTATAAATAAACTCTTAAATACTCAAAGAAATTCCATCTATGATATAACTTCTTCTAACAAGATTATTATAGTTCTTTTATCCATCTGCATAAACTGCTGTATCTGCTCTGATGCTAAAGCATGTGTTTTTGAAGCTTATCTGGAACATATTTCTCTGCACAGGGGAGAGACTGATCATTGAAATAACATTTTATATTTTAATGTGTTCCAGCTGTGCAAAATATGCTTTTGTAGATCATCTGCTGTATATGCAGGTGAATCTTCATTGAAATGCAGTAGAATTCAGAGGCTCCCAGAAATGAAATATAGCCTTTTTTTTTCACCCATTCTGTGCTGCAAAGGCTGAATGGCACACAGCATACAAAGAGAAGTGGAAAAAATACCATAGATTACTGATCATTACCTGACTGTTGCTGAGTGAATAAAGTGTGTGGTCACATATTCATCTGGTATTGACAGATAGAATTACAATGAGAGCACTTTGGGGAAAAAGTATTTCTTGATAGTATTTGCTCATGAGTAAACCACTTTTGCACATAGGTGACCCTTTGCAACTCTCTGCTCTAGGAGATGTTTTTGCTGTCAAAATTATCATACTGTTACAGTTTCCAAAAACTCCCTCTCCTTAAAAAAGGACGTGGGCAGAAAACAGGCTGCAAACCATGCTCCCTACTCTGTCTGCAGTACACTAGTGACTTTTAACTACATGTTTTCCTTCTGATGGTCTTTTGTCACATGATGCAAGTGGTGGGGAAACACAAGTTTCCAAGAAAAAGTCTTCAGAGGTCTAGTGGCAAGGACTAACTGTAAATTGTCAGCACAAGTAATGTGATTTGCAACCTGCTTGGTTGTGGGCCTGTTGTCACTTAGAAACAACAATCTGGAGAGCAGGTTGTGCTCAATGGGTAACGCTAATTGGCGCAAATATAAGTTGCCATTTGATTACTCTTCTAGAGTGAAAGAGAAAGAACAGAGACAAGTATGACTCAAATACTTCTCAGGTGGGTAAATAAAATATAATAGTTGAGAGATGCCTCCATTGGAGCTAAATGAACTTATTTTGATAATTAAAATAACAGCCTTTATGGGCCCCTGGATGTGCTTTTATCCACTTTATGGTACTGCTTGCTTAAAATTAGCTCAGTTATCTCAGAGCTATGCTGCAGGGTCAGAATGTTTTCTGGCGTGACTTTTCAGCAGCACAACAGTTCAGTACTAATGCTTGTTATACCGATCATTAAAAACTAGCCTTAAGAAACCACAGAAAAAATAAATGAAGTTATATGTAATTTTTCACTGCTGTTTACTTCCCCTAACTACACTGTTTAATCATCTTCATTTAGATCATCAACAAGCTGAAAATTTTGGAATTTCTAAGCTGAATAGAAAAGGAAAATAAAGTGTGATATTTTACCTTAGCAAAAAGATAAGAACTGTTTGGTAATGCTATGTTTCTGTCTAGAAGGTGGTCATGCTCCTAGATATCTCACTTCAGATATGAAGTCAAAGAATTCTGATTCACTCAAGGTGTTTTGATATAAGAAAAAAACACAAAACAAAAACATAAACATCAACCAACCAACCAAAGCCCATAAAAAATTATTAATTTGAATAGTTTCTGTAAAAGTTAGCATCACTGTATAGCTGTCACATTGAGAAAATTATTATAAAATTGACTATTGTTGACTGTTTGTTAGGAAATAAGAGAAGTATATTTTTGCTAAATTAATTTGTCTCCCTTGCTAGGTATATAGCTCAGTAGCAAAGAAATACAATTGTACTGACTATGGTCCTATAAAAATAAATAGTAATGCAATTTTGACTGAAGTAATTGGCATAATCAAGAAGAATGATTTTCTAAAATCTTAATTAATTAGAGCCTTTAAGTATGAATTAGAGTAGATAAAATAATTATAAATTATTACGTGTTAATTGAACCCTGTATCATCTTAACCTAATCTAATAAATATCAGTCTTTAAAAATAAACTCAATGCAAATTTATCTTCATGAGTCTTAAAAAGAATTATTCTAATCTTCATAAAATAGTTGTAACTTCATGTGATGCACTTCTGCAGTTACTTATTCAAGCACTCAAGCAAGATTTACAGTCTAATCTTTCGGAGGTAAGAGTTGAGATGTTTATCTGAACTGTACATACCTTGTGAACTCCAGCTCTTCGAATATGCTTTGCAGTAGAAGCTTTCTAATATTTTGCAGCCTGTAGTGATAAAACTCTCAATGCTCCTCTGAGATAACAAAACTTCATGTTTTACCTTTGTACCTCAGCTGTTCCCTGGTGTTTTGTGGGTTTATTTTAAGGAAAAAAAAGAATGGTGAATTTGAAATATGTGGGTTAGATGCAGAAATTACTGGTGATATTGGTATACTCTACCATGAAATTACCTTGGTAAAAGCATCATTTGCATGAAGGACAGATTTGTATATATATCTAAAGTGTTGTATGAGAATCAATATCTTGCAGAATTGTTTTTGAGATTTCTTATATAAAAACTCCAATTTTCTTCAGGTTGGAAAGCCTATTCATTTGAAAGTAGAGTTTTGTTAGAAAATAATTAAAAATTGGCAGAAATCAATACTTTCTTTTCTACCTAGTGGGTATTTCTACAATTCAGCTATAATATCTTCTGTACAAACTGATATTCTCCAGACTGCATTCTGGCATAGGATGATCAGAGCAGAGAGTAGATCACTGAATTTGGAATATGAATAAGGAAGAGACACGTTTGTTTCTTCACACAACACTTCCAAAATTCATGAGCCTCCCCTCCTTCTTCTGTTTTGATTTTTGTTAAGGAGTTCGTGAATCAGTTGGGAGTCAGCAAAACATTAGCATTAATGAGTTCATTTCCACACAAATTGGCTCATTATCATGCTGACTTCCAGTGTTTTGTGGCAGTTATGAACTCCGTTCTCCTGCAAGGAGTGTTCATTTTCTTGCTTCACTCAAAATGGTGTTGGGGTAAGGAGGTAAATGAAAAAAAAAAAAAAAATGGCCTATAAATGTATTCTCTTCATTGATGCAGCAAACCCTGTGGTTTCTCCATGGTTAGTTTTAGAGAACTCTGAGTACGGTATTTTTTTTGTTTGTCAGAATGCACTAATTCTGCCTGGCAGTTGGTAAAAACTAATACCCAGAACCTGACTTTGCAAATTACATTAAGGCAATTTAATTTCAATTTTGTAGCAAAATATCTGACCCTAATTATTATAATTTCATAGGAGTACACTCAAATGGAAATACATTATGGGAAAAATATTTTTGTAGCACCCAAATAACCTTCCAACAATTCTCTCATTAGCTGATGCAGATTTGTGTTTTTGCACAATGCCAAAAGTATTTGTGCCATAGCTATCAGATTAATGATACTGCTGATCTACTCAGAACAAATACTGAATGTCAAGTTCTTGGTAATCTTTTTCAAGTGTGGCATTATGTTCCTTTCCCTTCAGAACACTCATTTGGTCTTTAATCCATTTGTAACTCACTGTGATAATGCCCAGCAGGTTTATGAACTTTATTACAGTTCTAGTCCTGCAGATTTCTTTTGTCTCATTAAGCCCGATAGGATAAAATAGGTATAGTTTATTTCCTCATACCAACCAGATCCTTAATGCAGATTGAGCTTAGTCAGCCTGTTTCATTATGTCCTTTCTTCATGTCAGGACTGGAATTGAGTGAAGTCATTCTGTGACCTGAGATTACTGATGCCTCTTGGTATCCTTTGCCTTCACTGTAGGTCATGCCTGTGGGTATAAGTAGTTCTTTTTTCCCAGGGTCAAAACTATCACAAGACTTATTTTGGCTAATGAGATTTGCATATAATTACCATCAACTATGACCACGGCAGTGCAACAGTGCATTTGTAACTTTGAAATAGCTGTGTATCTCTAATATATATCACATATTAATATAATATTCTTTAACACTTCTGTCCTTCCAAAATAATCTGTCTGTCACAAAGTAATAAATCCATATTCTCTAGTAGTCATATCTCCAATATGTATTTTCTCAGAGTGAAGATCCGTGACCTTTCTTACACAGAATGTCAAACTGAATAGAACATAATGGTCTTCTCTGTTCCTTAAATCACTGATAAATATTTATCTGTCAGTTTTACGCTCCAAATAATTATCAAGTACCTATCAAAATGCAAGAAGTGATGCTATACTCATTATTTATTGCCATATTTGTTTCCACTGAGGGATAACACTCCTGTTTCTACAGTGTTATGGGAGCCTCCAAACTGTGTATTTCCAATTCACTGCTGATTATTCCAATAATTGATAGATGTGCATGGATAATATGCGATAAAACCTAAATGACTTTCAAACTTTCTAATGCCAATTAAAAATAGTGAATTTAAATTTCCAAGAAGAAATGTTCCAGTATTTATTTAAGTACCTATAAATTGTTAAATTTTTAAGTAATGAGTTAACGCTTATGGCTTAAGAATGGATATTTGGATCAAGTGTTACTGAAAAAATGTTGAAATTTCTGTTTTAAAAGGTTTTCGGATATTGATATTACCCAGCTCAGTTTCTAAATATATGTACTACTGTAATGCATGCTATGAAAACTTGTGTCATGAGTTAACTTATTGAAGGTTTTTATTGCTTCAGAAATTCATTATTTTTTTCTACTTTATGGTGTTTTTGAGGATTTATTTTCAGTAATGGACCTTGTCTGAAATCTTGGCTCTAATTTACAATAGTCCCTCTTATTATTGTAATAACTGCTAAGATATTTTGTCCAAGGACATGTGTTTGTTCTTGTTGTGGATTAACCTCCACAAATATATGTTTTGTCCTTTCCATTCTTTCCCATTACAGACTCTCATTCTCAAATACCATAACATTTTCCACTAATTCTTTAAATTTGGATAACATCCTTGAAAACAGAGTCAGTCTCCCAATATTATGGAAATAGAGCACTCTCTTACGTCAGCATGGGTGGTTTGGATTTGTTGACCTTTTTGTCAGCAAGGGATCTTTCCGTTTCATTGAGTTGCACTGCAAGCTTAAATATATTTCTAATTAAAAGTAGAACTCAACACTTGCATGTAATTTTTTCTATTAAGAATCCTTCTGGTTTTAGGAGTTATGGACTCTTGCACATTCACCTGTAATTTGGGACTTCCATAGCTCATCTATAATCATAAAGCACATCTGTTAAAAATGGTAGACCATGCAGAGAGATTTTCTGCAAACTGACTGATAAACAATCCTGAAAAATTTTCATTCTTATCTCAGCATCTTACTCAGCTAACTTACAAGGGCATCCAGTTGTTGACTTAATTGATAGAGAACCTCATATCATCCACTAACTCTGGCATTTGGTTCTCTATCGAAATATATATTTAAATTACATTACTAATTTGAGAATCATGATCTTAAGTTGAATATCATGTTTTCTTTGACAATAAGTTTCAAACAGTCGTAGAGGTTAAGAAACACTTTTTTTATGTCCCAATGATACCTACTCTTTGGTGGTCTCCAAGCTCTCCTCCTTACTAAGACTAAATCTCATTAGTATTTTGCAATATATCAGTCAACGAGGCATCCTTGTTTCTCTGGGTAAATGACTAATTTAGGAGAGTATTTTGAAAAATTTAATTGTTAAATGTTTTCTGTATATGAAAGGCATTACATGCTGGATAGACTGTAACAAGACAAAACAGGAAAGCATAAATATCTACACATATACAAATTGTTGTGTTCTATATGTAACTGAGCATATTGTAGGTCTCTGTTTATTAGGTTATTAGTGAAGAAATAAAAGGAAATATTATTCTTAATAAACAATTTAACATATTATCAATTCTTCCTCTAAATGTTGTTGTATGTTTTTAAGCAGGTGAAGTTTTATGTTTTCAAAGATTTGCAATTTGGAGGCTAAGAGCACTGCATTGATTTATTAGATAGAGGTTTTCAAAGAAGATTCCTCCAAAAATGTGATCATATTTCAGACCGTTCAGGAAAGGCAACAGCAGTAACACAAAAATCCATCCTGGAATTTTCTTTAGGCAGAATAATCAATAATTTTAAATGTGACTCGCTGCAAAAGAATGTTGAAAAATATGAGAGATGTTAATTTGCCAAATAATAAATGACTGTCTTGTGAATTAAAAAAACCCTGTTGTGCAGTAGCTTAATTCAAGCATAAAATTAGATTTTGCGATTAGCAATTATGGCTATATTTAACATTCTACAAAATATCAAGAAACAATGTTCAGTAAACGCACTTCATGTAACAGTAATAGGGTCAGTCCAATTTCTACAGAGAGCTGACATTCTGTTTATATGCAAATGACTAAGCAGTGTATATCCATTCACAGCAGACCAAACTTTACAGAGAAATCCATTTGGAGTTGTCTGTGGATGTATGAAGCCGGGAAGTGTTGACTGGCACATGCTGCACTGCAGGATGTGCATACCACACCTCCCATGCACGCCCCATCATGGGATGCTGCAGCCATAGGACATTCCATATCAACCCTCACCAGCAGATAAGGTGCACTTTGTAACATGCTAAGAGTGATGGCCACCTCGACAGGAGAGTGGTGTGTCCACTTATTGTTCTGAAATGGACACAGCTGAACTGACACCTAACAAACTCTCTGTACAGCCTTGCAATTTCTCAATATAGTCCAAACCAGAAAATATTCAGACCTCAGTTGTGCACAGATTTTGTATAGGATCAGGCATGATATACTCCACTGAAAAGGAAAGCTAGATTCTGTGTAGTTTAGACTTCTCAGCTACACCTGGAACCATCTATACAACAGTTTCAGGCTATAGCATCCATACAGAAATAAGCACCACAAATAGGAATATGGTGGACTAAACTTAGGAAGTAAGTGTGTGCAAAAGTAGCCTTATAGCAGTTTTAAAGAAAAAAAATGAACTAGTGGTACATTTTACAGTCTTTGATTATCACCTTTCCACCCTTCCTATATCACATGTCTAAAGACATAGTCCCCTGATTACTGTTGCACTATTTTTTGTGAATTTTTTAATGTGTGGCTTGCTTTTACAACCGCACTGATTTAGTGCAAATAAATCACTTCCTAAAGACTTGCAGATGTATGGACTTCCAGGGAAGTGTAGTGGAAAAAATGATGCTTCATTTGTGGTGTTACTGGACAGAGTTTTCTGAAGAATTCAGCCCCTGCATATTCAGAAAAATTATTTACCAAATTTCTTAAGGAGTCTTCATAGATATTCATGTGTATTCCATTTGAAATGAACCCATACAGATTCTGAAACTTTCAGAAAAAAAAAAAAAAAAGGACTGGTTCTTGCATTCTGTCAAACAGGTTTTCTTTGGTCTTGTAAAATCCAGGCTCCTAGCACTGTTGCTTTGCTTTGTAAGCAACAACAGGAGGCACATTCAGTGTGCACTGCTCTTCAGGAACTCATAATACACATTGAGCCTACAGAGCTCTACGGCGTCGTAACACAAATTTAGCTGAAGTGCCCCAAGCCTTGAAGGAAAAGTGCCATAACAAGTAAGCTATTTGTTCCACAGGACAGAGCAAAGGGAGGAAAGTGGAAATATGAACCTTGTAAATGTAGGATGGGAAAGCGGGGAAACAGTGAGAGACCAATTAATTTTAGAAGGCAACTTGTGACATTTTAGAAATAATTAGAAAGAAAATTATAAGAAGGGCAGAAGAAAATTGAAAAAGAGGAAACAAAAAGGGCAAATAAATTAAAAGAGAACTAAAAAATATAGTGAAAAGAAATGCTTTCAAAACTTGCTGAGCCTTCTTCCTCACAAATTATGTAGGATAAAGAGATAAAACACATTCACTCCAGTATCAGCTTATTTAGATTTAAAAGTGGAAAAAAGAAAAATCAACACCCCCCTTCACATACTGCCATACATATTGCTTCTCAAGAAAAGTCCTGCTAAGAAACAAAAAATCCTGAAGGCACTTCTATTAACTTTGTAACCACCTGTATGCATGAAGCAGGCAAAACCCTGAACTGTGAAACCACTTCTTATAAGATTTTGGAGCAGCCAGGAATAGTGCAGAGGATATCTGTATGTGTGTCTCTGTGTGTGCATATGTGTAGGGGGCAGAGGGGCAGATCAGAAAGTGTCAGAGTGCTTATACCTTACAACAAGGTTTTTTTCATGCAGAAGCCATACCCCTCAGCACACAGAAAGAGGGATCAACCAAAGACTTTTGATCTCAATCAACAACTTTTCTCAAAGCTATTTTCTCCAGAAACCTGAAATTATGGGACGTAACCCGTTCTAATAGCTGTGACAACATGACTATACATAAGAGTCCTTTAATACATGCACGAGCCCATTCCACTTCTGCTGGGGTAAGTTGAAGGATGTTGATGAGAGTGGGAAATACTGTGGGTGAATCACCACTCTCAGCAGGCTGTAGTCTGGTCTAGTCAGCTCTACCCTCTTTTTTGTATGGTTGGTTGCTTGGTTGGTTTTTTTTCATCAGTGGAATGGAGGAAATGGTTCCAGCAAGATTTCAAGCTTCTGGTAGGCAGCTTTTCATTGATTCTTCCAATGTTAAATGAGCAACAAAACTGTAACATTTATCTGAAAAATTCCAAAATGCATCTTACTAAAGAGTTAGGGTGTGATGATGATCTCTGCACTCTTGTTACAGTAGTCCTGATTTAATGTCACAAGTTTGTGAATGTTCTGCTTGCATCTTTAGTGAAGCCAGTCTGGAATGGAATTGAATTATTTCACAATAAATACCTAACAAATTCTAAGGAGAATATGGATGTCAGCAGTATGGGAAAGAAGTTCAGACAAAGAACTTAAAGGAAATTCAGTGACCAGTTGAGCCACTGAGTGGTTTGCATGAATATCACAATGGAGACAAAAACGTCTTTTGTGAATGTTTGTAAATGTTCTCTCCTCTCCCATCTACCAGACCTGTGACTGACTTGAGAGAAGACGACTCTCTGACATTAGCAGAGAAGCATATATAGATAGAGGTAATTGATTTAACTTTCATAATAGAATTCCTTTTCACAGGCCCCAGCAGTGAATAATGTACTCACAGTCCATTCATAGAGAGAAAGAGATTCAGAGACGGGGAGCAGAGGAAAGAATAAATAACACACTTCAGTGAAACTCAGCATAAACTTCTTTGCTAAGGATCCAAGGCAGTCTTTATTGATAAGTCATGGACAATGAAATTCCATGCTTTGGAAGATTTTTCTTCTGTAATATTGTCAGGAAGGGAGTTACTTTTGATTTTTTTCCATCCTAAATTTAATTCACAGGTGGACAGATAAATTTTTCTCTTACACATGAAATTCCGGCTTCCTGTGTAATGAGAGGATACCTGAACAGATGACACAAATTTATGATTGCTAGTTTTTTAGCTTTCTTCTGAAACATGAAGCAGGGTTTTCAAACTGAAACCAGTAGCTGGGCTAAGCCTAATCAACTTCCCTCCTGAAAGAGCAGCAGCTCACTCTTTCTACTCTACTTACTGCCTGTAAATGGCAAAGAAGACTTCTGTAAAGTCTACAGTGGTGAGTGGTAAGTTAGGAACATTGAAATGTTGTAGGGAGACCACATTCCAATTATGGTGGAGATAAACCAATTATGTTGTTCTTGTCAGATGCTAGGTCTGTAACGTGTATTACAGGTAACTTCACAGAATAAATGTGATAACTTGCAGCAAGAGTTGATAGCTTGTTCAACCTCTCCATGAGCCAGAGACATGATCTCTAACCAAGCTCCCTCTCCAAGCACGTGGTTTGAACAGTGCTGGAGGCAAGAGTCAAACCAACAGCTGGTCTTTCAGATTGTTTTGGGAGTTGGTCCCTCTTGTTGAGGTCCAGCAGAAAGGAGAAGGGTTGTGCTGTTTTGCAGTAAGACCTCTGTCATGTGTCTCCCTAGAGAGACATGGTCTGTTCCAATCTGACGCATCTTGCATCTCCTGGGTGAATTTCCTGCCCTCCCTCATAAGACAGCACCCAAGGAGTCGTAGTTCATCAGAATCTCAGAACATCTCCAGGAGGGTCCGGGAGACAGCTGAATGGGACAAGCAGAGAACAGTGTCCAAGGAGAACCTGTGTTCTGCAGAGCACCATGGACAGAGAGTAGGATGCAGCTATCCAAAAGTGAAAGTGTGATTAGATGTGTGTTTAGAGCTTTGTGTTTCCACAGAAGGACACCCAAAGAGAGTGCAGGAAAGCAACAGGGTGGAGGGGAGATGACCACTGTCAGTGTCTACTACTTCAAGGCAGCTCATCTGCAGGGGTAAGCATGGGTTAGAAGGTGCTACAGATCCCAGGGGATGTGATTTGAATAAAGGAGTGATCATTCTGTATCACAGAAGTCCCTGCATGGAATCCTGATGAAAGAATTTGTATTAGAGTATCTCATTTTATATCTAAATTACTTTTTCTCCTATAATCTCAGAATGGTTTAAGGATGGACTCTGCCTTTTTCGTGGTTTCTTTCCTTTCTTGGTCAGTGATCTGGCTTCAAGCCAGGGTTTATGTTCCCAACCTCAGCGACCTCCACGAGTCTCTCATCATTTATTTTTTTTCCTACTCTGCTGTCTGCTCTTCCCCCTTGCTACAATAAAAAACCTGAAATGTGCCATTCAGATAATTCGGGATGCCTTCTAAGATCCTGAAGTTTGAAGTGCTCTGTAGTGTATAGAAGGCTTCATATTTTGTAGGAAAATTAAATGTCCTCTGTTATCCAGCACCTTTCAACTCATACTCATGCATCCAGAAATAAAGGAACTGAATTCCAAGTCAGTGTAAAAACTGAAATCAATTTTGGCACTCAGTTACCTATTAAATATGTCTGCAAATGAAATTAATCTGCAGCTAAAAATATAATTTCATAAAGTGAAATAAATTGAGTCAAAAGAAAAGAACATTAAAAGAAAGGCATTCATTTTTCCTATTTCCTTCACTAGCACATTCTCCGGGACTTTATATTTCTATTTCATTGTCAGACAATACCATGGTTTTTCAGATTTAACTGAAATTTGGAACTTAATAGAATGTTTCTCTATATTAATGCAGAGAAAAAATTGAAGGTTTACCTGTGAGACAGACACATCATCTTGATGCCTTAGGATTTTAGCTTTTATATTTTTCATATATTTGTGATCCTGCAATTCTTCAGTGTATAACTCTAAACTCCATATAGAGTGTTAGCTAACCGTTCTCACATTTTGGTCAGACAAAACAATTCCTCTCTAGGCCTGGGAATCAAGGACACTTTACCATCTCTACTAAGAAATGTAGACAAAAGTTAGTTGGGGGGAGCAAACTTGGGGTAATGACTTCATTACCTGAAGCTGTAATTGGAAGATTAACCACCAATATGCAAATAGACCAAACTTATAAAAGTATGAAAACCTGTGACCTGTCGTCCATTTTTGGGTGTAGCCCCTTGGGAGCTTCATCTGCCCTAAATGTACCTGAAGGCCCTTCAATAAATATAACTGCTTTTTATTCACTTAATTTTGTCTGGCCTCTATTTTTAGGTAGTCCCATAAGGCATCAAGCTCACACAGCTATTAGATTTAAAGGATGAAACTTTGATTTTTTTTTTGCAATAGCAAACTTGCAAGACTATCCATGATTCTATCAGTCGGTAGCTAACAATGTAGAATGTGTTCATTTTTTGTGAGCATTTGGTTGATGGTTGTTTCAAGATTTTTTAATTCCCTTTCTCTGTCCCATCATGATATATTCCAGGCATTTTTTTCTTTTGAGCAAGTTTTTGTCTGTACCTTTGGCTGCTCACAGAAGAACCATCTCTCTTGGCCACGGTTATCCTCCAGATCTTGATTTGCCTCTGAGCATGACTGGCCTCTCCCATGAGCTGCCAGTTTGTACACGTAAACTTTAAATCTGTTCTAGAATTTCTTCTCTGTGCTTTAAGTATTTTTTTCTGTAACTATATCAGTATCTTCACTAGCATATTGCCTCTTTCTTTTATATGCTAAGCAGCAGCTACTCAAACACTTTAAGAACTCCACTGTAGTAGGGTTTGATTGCTGAAGAGACCTGACTTTCAAAATTTCTGAACACTTAATCTATGAAATAAAGAATATTCTTAAAATTCTTCCTTTTCTCCATATCACTCACTCCTCAGGACTGCAAGAAACTGAGGTTCTAGATTTGCTGTGCTACATTTTCTGTCCTAAACTACCTGGTAAGAACTAAAATAATAATACTTTTGTTTAAATCATTGCAAACAAAAAAAAAAATATTATCACATATATATTTTGTGGATTAATAAAAAGGTTCAATGCTTTTGTTTCATATTTCATTATATATCTCAGATGTGCAGACTTGTACTAATGATATATCCCAGACTAATATCTTGAACAGCTAGTATATCATGACCAAATTATGGGCAAACCTCTACACTGATATTCCTGATTCCTGATATAATTCAGTTCCAAAGAGAACAGATGCAGAGAATGGTGAAAAAAAAAAAAAAAA
>VXAD01001024.1:1688180-1746409 GCA_013399195.1 Dicrurus megarhynchus
AAAAAAAAAAAAAAAAGAAAAAAAAAAGAAAAAACCAGTATCAATTTACTGCAAAGAGTTTGTCTGCTAAAGGCAACTTTTTCCATTAATGACTAGATCTTTTATTCAGAAAGACAGCTTGCTTTCTGGAGTCCCCAGCGTTTTTCAGATAATCTAGGCAAATAGTTTCTGTATTTCTCACTGTTCATATGAGGCAGTGCTTCTTGAAAGAGCTCAAGCCTTATTGCTTTATATTTGTGTTTGATTATTCACCCTTCTCAAGCTTTGTATAAAGCTCCAGTAACTCCTGCTGATGCTTCCCTGGATTACTGTTCAGACTGGTACTAGGAAATAGTTTGCAATCAAGGCTTTCAAACAGACACATGAAAATGGCAGAAGAGAAATCCCTGGGGATCAGTGACCCTCAAAAGGGTTTGTTTCTTCTATTACCTGGATTCTGTGCAGATACTCTGTCCCCTTTTTCAGTTGCTGAATTCATAGTGACAGCTACGAGTGCAAAGTCAGGCAGGCTATTCACAGCTGTGTCAGGCTTTGACTATCTTGACGGTATGTCAGTTGGAAAAATATACACTATAAAAGCAAATATTTCTCTGTTGGATAAATCTCTGTATCCAAGTCGGGTGTTATAAAGCTGATCTTTATCAAAAGATTCTTCCAGTGAGACACTGAAAGGCAACAGCAATTTGTCACCCCTCTACCAACAGTGAGCATCCCAGGGAAATTCTGATTTCCCACAGACTGTCCAAGCTCCCAGTTTTCTTCTCTGCTTCATAAGAGCAAAAGGTTAAGGTAAGTGCTTGCAGTAGGATCACATCCTACTTGATATCCTTAAAGGAAAGGTATTCTAGAAATTCTTAACTATTTTTTTCTGACAATCTATAGCTGCAGGATTCAAATACACACATATTTCAGGTGTCAGACTCTGCACCTAATATTTTGTTCATGTTCAAACTGTGCTTGTCTAAAACACTATTATATCCCAGTGTGCTGAACCATAGTATTATTATTATGGTATTATTGTAAAATGGTAGCAAGGGAAGCTAGAGCAAGAGGGGAGGGGACAGGAATCAGTCTAAGAATAGCTCATCCTTGTGGCAAACAATGGTTTGGGACACTTTCCAATACAGTAGAAATTTTCAGTTTTCTTAAAGAGTCTGTGCTTATTTTAATCCTGTTCTATGAAAACCAACAGTAGTTTTAAACTGTTTTGAAAGCAAGTCATTTCACCATAGAGATTTAGGATATAAAAAGTCAGGCACAAGACTTCTTTAGAGATTTTCTCTTTTAGTAGAAAAGCAGTTCTTGAGTTTCAGTGAGAACAAAAAAAGATTTTTTTTTGTTTATTTTTCAAGTACACATGCTGTTTTGAAATACAAGCCAGAAAAATTAATCTTTGATAATACTGTGAAAATATTACTGGAACTCCCTCACTGTAAATTGAAAATTACACATATAATGAAAATATTGCATTGTCCATTCTCTCTTAAGCTAGGCCAAAAGTCTGAGTAGGGATGACATTAAGGCAATATTTCTCCTTGTGTGTTTGTTTTTTTTTTTTTTGTTTTGTTTTGTTTTTTGTTTTTTGTTTTGGTGGGAAAAAAATAATGACAATTTTTCTTATGGTTTTTTTTCATCCAGTTGAGGTTTTCTTGGGTTGACCCATTGCTGTGTCTTGTGAAGATAAGATTTGTTTTTTCTGCTTGAGCTCTCCAGCAATTCAACAAAAGCTTCAGATGTGTTTTTATTGTTAGTGCATGAACTATCAAAAAGCTTTCAGTCATAAAGTCAGGCACAAGAAGTTGTGTAGAAAAACTGCCAAGAATCATTTTCAAATTTGACCTACTTCACTGCAGCTTTGGAATACTGTTAGTTTTTGTTTACCTGTTCTGAAGCAGCAGTTGATTCCTAGACCTTTGCAACCTGGGATTGTATTGGTATTCACATCGCAGTGTGAAGTGAGGAGTTGATGAATGGAGGCCTGAATGTCAAGCTGCTCCTTTGATTACAGCTGCTCAGCTGCTGGTGCCACAGTTCCTCCTGTGGTAAGTATCTCATCTGATTGCACTTCATCCACTTTGTTTTAAGAATTTCTGCCATGTCCATGAACATTCACTTAATTAAAATATTTATTTCTTCATGTTTAAAAGCTGAGAATTCCTTTTATTTTCTCCCATTGATAATATTGTTACATGTAACCACTAGTACTGTCTACAATTGCATGACGTAGGGAGAAGAAAATACTGCTGCAGCTTTGTGTTTAAACCCGACATTGCAAGAACTGCAGAAATGCTTTTGAGATATAAAGGAAGACTAAGTGGTCATCTTAGCCAATATCTAACTTCTAAAGGATAAATTTAGATGAACTTAATCCTAACCCAGCATAAAATATTGAAATAAATATGTTGGTTTCTTTTTAGTAGTTTGGGGGTTTAATGTTGAAGAGGGTTGTCTTGGGGTGACCCTGGCTGGATGCCAGACACTGACCAAAGCCTGTCTCTCACTCCCTTCCACAGCTGGACAGGGGAGAGAAAATATAATGAAGTGTTCATGAGCTGAGATAAGGACTGGGAGAGATCACTCACCAAATACTGTCATGGGCAAAACAGACTCAATTTGGGATATTAACTGAATTTATTACTATCAAAACCAGAGCAGGATAATTAGAAGTAAAATAAGACCTTGAATACACCTTCCCCCCACCCCTCCCTCCTTCCCAGCTCTACCTCCTCCCCCCAGTGGCACAGGGAGACAGGGAATGGGGGTTATGGTATTGCATCACACGTTGTTCCTGACACTGTTCAAGGAGAGGAGTCTTTCCCCTGCTCCAATGTGGGGCCCCTCCCATGGGAAGTAGTGCTCCGTGAACTGCAACATGAGTCCATCCCATGAGCTGCAGTTCTTCACAAGCTGCTGCAGTGTGGGTCACTCTTACATGCGGTGCAAGTCCTTCAGGCACAGCCTGCTCCAGTGCGGGTCCTCCACAGGGTCACAAGTCCTACCAGGAAACCTGCTCCAGTGTGGGCTCCTCTCTCCTTGGATCTGCAGGTCTCTGCCAGGAGCCTGTTCCAGCATGGGCCTCCCATGGGTTCCCAGCCTCCTCTCAGGCATCCACCTGCTCTGGTGTGGGTCTCCTCCAGGGGCTGCAGGTGGATCTCTGCATCCCCATTGACCTCCAAGGGCTGCAGGGGCACAGCTGCTTCACCATGGTCTGCACCAGGGGCTGCAGGGGAATGTCAGCTCCAGTGTCTGGAGCATCTCCTGCCCCTCCTTCTGCACTGGCTTTGGTGTCTGCAGGGCTGCTCCTCTCACACAGTCTCACCCTGCTCTTCTCTGGCTGCAATTACAACTGCACAGTAACTTCTTTTTTTTTTCCTTCTTTTTGAATATGTTATCACAGGGGCATTACTGCCATCTCTGATGGGCTCAGCCTTGGCCAGAAGTGGGTCTATTCTGGAGCCAGCTGGCACTGACTTTGCTGGACATGGTGGGATCTTGGGGCAGGTTTTCACAGAAGCCACTCCTGTAGCCCTCCCACTACCAAAACCTTGTCATAAAAACCCAATACAATTGTTTAGATTTGTTTTGTTTTTAATTTTCGCCCCATAATTCATTAATAGAAATGAATGTTGCATTTTTCTTTTTTAATTTGTGAAATATATGTTCTGCACACCACCTTTTTATTTTAATTTAATTTCTTTTTACCAGTGTTTTAAGAAGGAACACATGGAATAGAAAACAGAAGTATGATTTGTATGCAGCAATGACTTACATTGGTATAAAAGCAAATGGTTATAAAATTCTTACTATCACCTCTACAATACAAAATCATGCAGTCTCAGCTAAAACTAAATGAACAATAATAATGACAATGCTAGGTAGAAATGCATATGGTAAAGAGGCATCAAATATGCATTTAGGAAGAGGATGTATAATTTATTTAATAATATTTTCTAAGCCATGTTCAACCTTTGAAGAAGTGATGAATATTTCATAATTCACAAAAACATCCAGCTAAAATCTGCAGCTTGGTTACACAGCTATCATTTTGACTGAAATAAAATAAATACTTAATTTTTGATTTAATTCTACTTCAGGTTTCTCTGAATGCTGCACAGAGCAACATCAATAAAAAATCAAGTTGCAGTTAAAAATGTATGTACTTTCTCCATACCTACAAATTGAATACATCAGTAATTTTAAAGGTTCCCCCACTCCCCAATGTTTTTATTATCCTTGACTGTGGAGAAGTTTACATATGGCTGTACATATGGAAAGCTATTTACGTATATTGCTAGACTCAGCCACGTCTACGAGGGTGAGAAAAGTGCAGTGCTGGATTTCCAGCTCTTTCTTTAATGCTCCAGGACCCAGTTCTGCTAGGGACAGCTGGGAGCTTGGAAGAAGTAGTGAGGAAGAAAACTTCATTTCACAAAAAGCCATGGCAAATATTCTATACATTTGTGACTCACATTTGCAGTGGAAAGAAATATCTTTACCTTAGTGAAAATTTGTCCCTTTTGGGTAAATACCCTAATTGTTAGGCATATGATGCCTAGCTCTTCTAAAGGACAGTGTTTGCTACTCTGACATCACCTTGTTGATTTTAATGACTTGTAAATTACACTGGCCTGTATCCAGAAAGAGTTCCTGGAATAGCTCTCTGAAATGCTGATGAGCACTACTCATCTGAGTGAGAAAACTGAAAGTGTTCTGCTCTCCTCCCCTATGCACATGATCAATAACTGAAGACAATAGGTTTGAGGTTTTAGTTCACTGGGAACACAGAAATTGATTCTAAGCCAGTCACCTGATAGAAGCATTTTGGAATAGATTCCAGTTCTGAGTTCAGGACTATTTAACACACTAAATTAAATACATATTCAATACTTATTGATATGAGAAATCCAAATTCACAAAACAGTATATACAATATGGAACATCAGTTTTTTCTTATTTCCAGTATCAATGACAGTGAAAAACTCGCATGACATAAAAAAGTTAAGTAGAATAACAAAATAAAGTTTATTTCAGTTAAGAAAACTGTATCAAAAGTACATATTTCACAACAATTTATTACAACCTATCAAAGATATAAAACAGGGGAGAATAAAAAAATTGTTAAAAAATCTGAAAAAAATCTGAAATCAGAACTAAACCATCAAATTAAAATAAGCCATTTTCAAGTAGGATCCTTTTCATTGAATAAATATGTAATTTCATAAAGGGAAGCAGCACAGAAAAGACCATCAGATTGAACACAGAATGCTGACAAATACACAGTTTAAATAAATTGTACAGAAAATAATAAAAATAGAGTAACCTTTCTGTAGGTTCAGAGAAAAGTTCAGAGATAACCGAATTTTGGCTGCTAATGTTTTCTTTTTCTGTTCAATAGGAAATGCAGAATAACTTTTGTACTGGATTTATCTCCCCTGTGTCAAATTTAATCAGATTTACATTTTTATCTTCCATATTTTCCAATATTCTGTCCAGTTAATGTGACACAGTTTGCAAGTAATAACCAAAATATCTGACCTCAAGTGACATTGTTACTCCTCCTTATTTCATGAGCTATAGCAAGAATAATTAAACAGAAGGCTGAAATAACAGTAAGTTGCACTTCCTGGGGTGAAGGGCTAGATAATAAGTAAAAACTGGGACATTTCTTTGCCTCCAACTCTCTGCAATATGCTCCTTATTCTGTGTGAGAAATCGTTGTTTCTTTTACTGGAGAACATCATGAAACCATCTAAACCTGGAAACTAGATTCTCCCCCAAATCATAAAATATCTATGTTGGAATACTGAAATCAAAGACATCTTATGTATTTTCTTTAATTATTTATTTAAGTTTATTAGAATTTCACAACTGGTTATTAGAAAATCAGTTTCATTATCTAGTTATTAGATGTGTAAGTAAGCACATATTCATGGTAGGAAAGGTAGATATTTTTCACAAACAGTGCTCCTTTATTACTTCTTTTGGAAAAATAAAGGGATTTTGTTGCTTTTCTCATATGTATTTTTTTTAAAAATTATTTTCTATGTACAGAGACATGGTTCTTATGGGAATTTTAAGCTTGTGAAGAACTTACTAAATGTTACAAAATTTTGAAATCTTCCTTTTCAAGACAGAGAAATGCTTCTTTGGTATTGTTCCCACACAAAGTACAGCTTTTAAAACTAGTTTTACATTGCCCCTGATTCGAAATCAGCAGCCTTTAGATCTTCATGTTTGTTCTGTGATACATATTGTGACGAGGGACAGAGCATGTTATGTTTGACAGTGCAAACTGGGAACCTCCAATGACATCATCCCCTTCTTTCTGCACACACTTCATTGTAGCATCTTTGCTAATTACTGGAACTACCCTTTACATGGTAACAAAATAAAAAACAAAAAAAACCCCACTGCCTTATGCAATATCTATTTGGCTAATGGACAAAGGGAAACTGCATTAAGAAGATATTTTTCTGAAATTTCTTCTTAAATGACAACATATGGCAGGTATTCCAAAGGGCTATGGGGAACCTGTGCACACACTTCGTGTTGCCTAAGCTTTGCTTTGAGATTTAACTGGATTCTTTTACAGGCTAGAATAGGCTACTCAGAGGGATGAACTGAGGAAACAAAAAAATAGGAGGGTACTGAATAAAAACATTCAGTGGTGTATAGGATCTTGTGCCAGCGAGAATAAGTAATAGAGCTCTTATCTAAGAAAGGGGAGATAGGTACAATGAAACTGAATTTCTGAAGAGAACATATAATGTTAAAAACAAAATGAGTATTGGCAGTTAAGATGAAAGTTTCTTTCTGTTATGAAGTCTGCACTATGCAGCATACACTCCTATAGCACTAGGATTTGACAATGATCGAAGTTTATTTTGCCAGCTTACTTGCACACCTGTGAGTTGCTGATATTGACTATCCGAAATGGAGGTGTTGCAGATGGAAGCATGCAGGCAAAATACAGTTGCCTTTGCACTGAAAAGTACACAATCTAAATAGCACCCTTTCAATAATAATGAAAACATGGTTATGCTCTTCCAGCCTATTTTGCACAAAAATTGTTCAACTTCAAATACTTCTTGTGGAGTTATTTCATTTCAAGATTATGTGCTACTGGAATGGACAGGTATGTGATATAATACAATCAAAGTAGCTGCAGAACTCTGTACACTTTCTTGATATCCTGGTAAGGAATACTTGCTGCTTCTTGAAATACATATTGGCATGACACCCTAGCATGTGCTAAGCACAGATAGCCGACAGTGGCTTTCTCACTCAGGTATTTCTCTTCATATATTTGCCAAGGCTTTTCTTTACTCATTGAAATGACCAAAAGACTCAGCTGACAGGGGAAAAACTCAGCTAAAATCAGTCTAGCTTTGGAGAAAGGAGACTCAGTTCCATGAAAGACTGGACATTACAATACTGGGCAAAGGCAGTAGTAAATTTCACAAAAGGAGGGACTTTTCTTTTTAATACGGGGGATAGCTTAGACAGCAGCTTCTGCTATAGCATTACATTGTGATAAGATAAGATAAGATAAGATAGATAAGATGAGATGCCTCACATGTTCCATACCCCTAGACAGTAAAAATGAAAACTCTTGTACTTTCTTACTTCAGAACAATCTTTATAAATGTAAAATTCAAAAGATAATAACAAAGTGGTTTTTTCAGATATTTTGCATCTGATTTATCTGTGAAAGAGAGAGATCTCAGGCTTTGCTCTATATGAATATTCTTACTCCATCATTGGCAGTTAAAGAATATAAGAAATAATAAGAAAATATCTGCTATCCCCCATCACACCTTTTGACACACCTCAGGTAGTCTCTTATTACATTTTCTATGCAACTGCTATCAGGATTGCAAACTAAAGCCTTCTCAAACTCTCAGTTAGCTTTCCATTGATGATAGTGAAGTTTTGATAAAAGAACTGACACAGAATTTGCTTTGCAGAGTATTTTCTCTCTCTTCTGAGCATTCTGGGTACACTTGAATTAAATTTTAAGGTTCAGCTTAGTTTCCCATAAAATCAAAAACCGTAACAAAAATCTGTTGAGTATCACAGAAATCTTTTGCAATTTAACTTTCATCAGATTTTGTGCCCTTCATCTTCTTTTCACCTCCAGATTGAAAGAGCTAAAAATTTTGTTTAAATGTATTTTTCCTGTTCCCATTGGTTTTTTTTTCTGATATCTTTCCATTTTGTAAGAAATATCAAACCAAATCTAAAGAGAAAAGAATGAAGTAAAACAGAACATTCTTTTTTCTTTCTCTAAAATAAATCTATTTATTTTCTCGATTTGAAAATGAAACGCAAAAACATTTTCAGCTCTATTATTCTTCCTGTTAGATAGTAAACTGAGATTTCAATGAGTCACACAGCTCAGGGCTTTTTGCAAATCCTTTATGTTCATTAGGAGACATTAGTTCCCTACTGTATGTTAATCCTTCTTCTGTCACTCTGTGAAAGAAAATGTCTCATCTTCAATCTTGACAGTGTGCTGATCTGTCTATCATCAGCCCCACATACCACATGCTGTACACTTGCAAATGCATTTCTGAGTTAGCTACAGCTGTAGTTAAAACATATGCATTTAGTCAACAGAGAAAAGGTTTTATACTCAAAATACACTCTTTTTCTTCAGTTGTAGCCTTTTTTGACCTATTTTACTTTACTTTGAAGCTTTTTTTCATTATCAACTGTGAAGTATAAAAGGTATTTGCATTTACTTCATTTTAGATAAATGTTTAAAAGTAAAAATGTGTTTGCATGCTCAGCTACCTTGATGACTGGCTGTTTTAAAAATGCTCATTGAAGCAGCAGATTTTGTTAGAAAAGATACAGCAATATCTTTATGCAGCTTGGCCATAAATTAAGCAAAAATACCCCCTTGGTAGCAGGCTTTGGTGTAACCAATCCAGTGCACCTTCTCAAGTTTTCTGAAGAAACAAAAATCTGAATAACAGTAAGGCAAGAGATTGGATACTAACAGAACAAGGGAGCTTGCAAACTATATGATGTGCAGATAACAGAAGATGCAGGTAACAGAAATATGGGGAAAAATAACAGAAAACTGGATCATCATGTTTGTTTGCATTAGAGTCAAGAGAATGCAAGAGTACCAGAAAAAATGTTGGTAGAAGAAAGGATAGGACATCTTATTTTGGCTTTTCAAAAATCAAAGGAAGAGTGGATTGAGCTGTTTGGTCTGAATTTTCAGTTAATTTGTTTTGGCAAGTGGAGTGCGAGGCAGAAAATGTTCATTGTTTTTATAAGCATTTTCATCAGTCTCTTGACATTATGCCTTCAACATTTTGATATTTTCCAATTTTTTTAAAAACTGCAATTATCACTTTTCATTTCCATATTAGAAATTTATTCAACCTATAAAAATAGAAAAGAATTTGTAGGAGCTGCCTGCCTCACCTGAAATCCATCCAAACCATGGTTCCTTGTCTAGTGGGCATTCTGGTGTTGTTTATTACACTGGCTTCAGAGTTGTCATGAGTTTCTGTTTAAACCAGCATTGTTTAAACTGCATTTCTCTTCCCACCCTGTCACAACCCTCCCTGGAAAAAAAAAAACCAGAAAAAAATATGGATGGAAAAAGTTCTCTCAGGCACTCCACCTGGGTGGCTATTCTACTTTTATGTAGCATATAAAAAAATCTAGTTCAACCCTCCTGCACTAAGCAAGAACATCTTCAACTAGATCAGGTTGCTCAGAGCCCCTTGAATGTTTCCAGGGATGGGGCATCTACCATCTCCCTGGGTAACTTATTCCAGCGTTTTACCACCATCATTGTAAAAAACTTCTTCTTTATATCTGACCTAAATTGAACCTTCTTCAAATTAAAACCTTTACCCTTTGTCCTAATGCAACTTGCTAAGAAGTTTGTCCCCAGATTTCTTATAAGCCCCCTCTAAGTACTGAAAGGCTGCAGTAAGATCTCCCCAGAGCCTCCTCTTCACCAGGCTGAACAACCCCGACACTCTCACCCTTTCCTAAAAGGAGAGGTGCTCCAGCCCTCTGATTGTCTTCATGACCCTTACAAAGTATCTTCACTCAAGACTGACACTGATAACAAAGATTTTTCCTCTGTCCTCCTCTTTTACCTTTTGTCAGAAGATACATATTTTTCTGAGAAATTCACAGATTTTTTGAGAACTCACTGGCAAGTCAAACCTTCAATTCTATTACAAAGGTTATACAGAAGGCCATATTATTCTCTCTGCTTCAACAAAACAAATTTTCGTGAGATTGGGTGAGGGAAAAAGCTTTTCTTTTTCTAATCTGCCTAGCTGTGGAATATTTTTTAAAGCAACCATGTGAGAATATGAGAAGCAGGGGCTGCGCTTTGTGGTTAATTTAAATTTTAAAAGAGGCAGGAATCTTCAAGATATAATCAGTGATTTTTATCCATATGAAAAGTTCTGAACTACTGCCCTCTTCCTTCTTCTGTGTCTCACTGCTGTATCTATGCCATTTCTCTTTTCAGAAATGGCACTCTGAAGTGATCTTTCCGAGGACACTAGGTCAAGTTCATTGCTGGTATAATACTGTCCTCAGTGGCAATTCTTCACCTGGACTAAGTGCTTCATGTTTAATTAGCATCATTGTGGCACAGTGTGCAAAGTGATTTACTGTCTGAGATGATTGCTATATGTCACCTTTGTTCACTAATGACTCATTAGTGTTTTTTCTCTGCTTAGTCATAGGAGGAAAGCTTGATCCCACCTGAAGGCAGAACCGAGATGCATGTTAGAGAGCTGCTAGGAATGTAAGAGAGCTCTTCCCGATGCTAATTCAGGNTACGAAGTATCTTCACTCAAGACTGACACTGATAACAAAGATTTTTTTAGCTCTTCCCGATGCTAATTCAGGAGAATAGATGGAGAGGCCTGGTCTTTATTTTTTTTCTAAGCAGAGTTGGAAGAACACAACTGGATGAGCCTAGCAAACACCAGGAAATTTGAAGCTGTCCTTTATTCACAGCATTTTATACAACTTTGAACACGAAATAGCACAATCTTACAAAAACACCAATCCACCACTGGTCTCTTTGAACTTCAACTAGGCCAAGATTACAAGTGTTACTTTGTGTTTTGGTGTTACCTACAGGGAGAAGAAGTTTTCTTCCTTAAGTATTTTGTGCTTTCTCCAGTAAGAAAAAGTAACATGCTGAAAATAATTACAGCTCTTATGGCAAAACAGGAAGAAGGCAAGAATGAACAAAAGGAAAGGGAACTGTAATTTTCAGTGTCCTTGTCTTCTTTAAGAAGCAAAACTGTCTTCAAAAAGTGCCTTCCTGGCTTACTGCAGATAGTTCTCATCTGCTTTTATAGCTGGGCATCTTAGAACTCCTTCATGGTGCATTTTATTTCACACACTTTGCTAGCAAAGCAAGAAATTTTGTTTAAAGTTTGAATACTAGAGATAAACGTATGTTGTAATTAATTTATACACTTGCAGTCTGAAAATGAGTGAAGTTTAGAGATCAAATGCATACAATCCTTTGCTTTGCATGGTAACACATCACTTGTCTCTTCTGTTTTGCCCTATTTTCTCCTTGGAAGTGATTGCTGGCATCTCATAGCTCAGAAGAATAGATTTTTTCACTGTTCTTACTGTCTCACATAAACACTCTTTCTTTGAAAAGCTTTGTATTCTGTACAGTAGAGTTTTCCAAAGGGATTTCCCTGCCTTGCAGAATATCTTTATGCCTTCATCTTTTTCCTTGCTGTCTTCAGTCATCATGACTTTAGAGTTATTAGAAACTCATAATTCCTTCTCATATTTTCTTGAAAATAATATCCAATAGCATAGTATAAAGGTGTCTGTAGTACAAGAAACATAAGTAATTTGTAATACAGCTATTAACAGCATCATGAAAAACCACTTGAAATAATTAATTTTCTGCATTGTTTCAGAAGGATTTATTGCTAATTCTCTAGTATGTAGAATTGGGTATTATATTATTTAAGTAGAAAGAATTATTGTAATAGTAAGATTAAAAAAGTAGTTACCTCAAAGTCAGTAATTTGAACTTTTTTGATGCAGACAGAGTATGAGTTACTCTCTCTTAGGTCCCAAAGCAATGTTCAAACTTGATTATGTAATTCCGATATTTACGCTCAACTCAAATATTATTTGAATTGAGCATTAATCAGTAAAACATCCCCAGAGTCAGAGAGATAGCAACAAAGGATTTCAGTCATATCCATTCACTTCCTTTCTTCAACATTGTGAGAATGGGAATGTGAGACACTGATAAGTCTCTTGTGGCTTTAAATGTTCTAAGTGGGTGCTGCTGGCTGCAAGGCACTATGGAGTGCTGTAAGAACCCCGCAGGTACAGGCCTGTCGTAGGAACAACTCTTCTTCAAGCTAACACTAGAGGACTGCACGTCTTCTTTGTAGTCTTTCATACAGTCAATCCCATAGTTAATTCTTTTCATCTGTTCCAATTCTCTATCCCAATGACTGAAGTGGCAAGCCAAATGGAGATTCACTGGCTGTGGTTCAACACAAGTAACACAGACATGAGTCCTAAAAGTGCTTTACTGTAATCAAAGAATGTATGAGCACATACAAGGTCAATGTTTCATGCCTCAGTAATTACATGGGAAAGACTGTATGAGTATGTATCACAGATTTCATTAAACACCAAAGCAATTTCTCTTTTTTATTTCTTGAGTCTAAACCAGATTCTGAACAGGCACATTGTGTTATGTTTGCTACACATAAATGTATACATAATTTATGTTCCATTTTGTTATACCAGTAATGTTTTCTGTTGGGAGTTGCTTAAATATAAATAAAGATATATTATGACATCCCTCCTCCCTTTTACAATAAAAGCAGTAATCAAGCCTGGGGCAATGTAGCAGCAATTAAAGCTTACCTTCCTGACATAAATCTCAATGCACATGAAAATTAGGTGTGGCCCTTAGGTTATGAGTTTAACAGCACGGACCATTATTGTGCTTAAGGGTGGCCTATTTACAACACTCATTATTTGTCTTTCCTAACCTACATCAAGTTTGTGTAGCTTACTTTTTCTCTGCTTCATGGTTCTGTGGATTTCAATGCTGAATCCATTTTCTTGCCTACAACAACTAATCTTTTTGTTGCTCTGGACGGATTTTCAGTAAATTTTCAGATTTCTGTGCATCCATTTCACCAGAGATATGGAAATCATTAACAAGTTTGCTGACAGCTGAAATCTGAATGGTGGGTATAACAAATGCTCTAATGGACTGACAGTGCAACGCACTACCTCACCACATATCAGCATGTCCATACAGGTAAATATCTTATATATATATATATATATATACATACATTTACTGAAATCCTCTATATTTTTTTACTGTATGTAACTGACAAATAAGCTACATGCATCTCTTCATTACAGTACTCTCTATGCTAACCTTAAAAGTTTGACTGTCCTGCCCAAACAGATTGTAAGAACTCTGAGGATCAGTTTTGCCTCCCTGTCATACAGTATTCGAAGTGTTTCCCCAGTACACATATATTTCTTACCAGTGACTTCAGAATTACCTCAGAAGAGATTTACACCCAAGGTCACCAAATTTTATTTATGCCTTCGCTTGTGTCTAGGAATGTTACTGTAGTTCTTAAAAAAAACAAATTTATTCTCAGTATGCTGCTGGGACATGAGCAATAGCAACTGATGTAACCATCTGTCTCTCTCAGGGTCACTTTTTGGGGCATCTTTTTGCAGGTACTTAAAGACTCTGAAGATTGCCATACAAAACTTCAAAGTATAACGCTGTCATTGATTGTATATCATACACAAATGATAACTAGCATTATCAAGCCACTGACCCAAGCACTTAGATACTTATTTAAGTATACTTCAGACTTCGTACTTGTCATGTCACACTAAAGACATCCAACATCTTTGGTAGCAGACAGTAGCTGATCTGATAGGAAAGGTCTGGCATCTGCTGCTCCCTGAAATGGAGCTTCAGAGCTGTGGAGTTGCCTTATACTACTGTTTTTTTCTTGGAGCATTTCGTATCCTTCAATATAATTTTGCGCTGTGGTTTATGTTCTCTTAATTCTTCGTGTTGACATCTCAACAGTCTTCTGTTTACTATAAATTGCATGGTGCAAATCAAACCTACTTTCTCACAATTTCTCTAATCACAGAACAGTAGCCTCAGCAACCTTAGCCATGGTTACACAGTTTTGCTGCACAAAACCTAGACTTTAGGTTACAGACAGCTGAACCACACGGGGGGTAACACATTTACATTAACCCCAGCTACTGGAAACTCCTATGACTCATATAAATCCCTTCTCCAGGGATACCCATCAATGATAGCAGCACCTATGTGCTGCAGACTTTCCTTAGAGTGGTGCACAGCAGATCAATTTCTTTTCACCTAACTTTGGGGCAGATATTTTCTTTTTGGACCCCTATAGCGCAATGCATGAATAAATCCTCTGAAGCAACTCAAAATAATTTTTTAAATATTAAAAATATTTAAATATTTAAATATTAATTTCAGAATAATCATCCCCCTTGATTTGCTTTCCTCTTGCCTACACAATTTTTTTACAGCACTGGACCCCTTTAAAAGAAATACGCCTTTTGGACTTAAATTCACTGTTCTGCAAAGGGCAAACACAATTCATGGGACAACTGATATCTATGAAGTTCCCAACAAGAAAGTATTTGAAACACAGCTGGGCTTTCTGGTTACTTTGATAGATATGATTAAATGATTAAAAGATCCAGAAAACTGGATCACTTCAAAACAAAAATTACCTGAAACAATTTCAGTGTGGAAGAATGGCATATTTTACCACCTGAGGTTTTCTCACAGAACTAAATTGTCATTGTCCAGCCAGTTCTAACCTGTAATACTTCACTAGAATTAAAAAAACCCCAAAAAGACTTGTTTAATAGTGCAAAGATATGTGTTTTCCTCTGAAAAATCTATATAAACATCTCTGTAAATTCCCTTTGTTTCCTTCCATCTTTCTTCGTTAAAAATTTCATTTGAAAGAATTTGTCTCGGGTAATTTATTCTTTCTCTTTTTGTAGTGTTAAAGCACCTCCAAACTGGCATACTTATTCACACAGCTCCTCCACAAAGATGAAAAAGGAACTTGAAAGCAGGTACACAAAATATCTAGAAAGAAATTGTAATGGCTTGGTCCTGTTATGCTTTCACAATCACTTGTTATGCAAACCATTGTTAATTTAATATTTCTTTCAATATGTCCATCAGTCTGTCTCCATGCTGCTGGGATGTATCTCTCTAGATTGGAAAAGGACTGAAAAGAAAGAAAAGGATTGTCTTCCAGTTTTCATTTCTACATTGGGGTTCATCTGAGACACACCCACAAATAAGTTAAGCATGAGACATGGTCATATTTAACTAAACCTGCAGATCTGTGTATTCTTGTGTTCTCAGCTTATGCTCTGAAGTGGTATACCCAGTTGGATTCAGGAATTTGTTCATCAGGACCTCAACAAGCTGAAGGAACTGGACCACAGGCATCCCATGAACACCAACAAACACAAATGCAAAACTGATTCAGAAAGAACATTTCTGTGAAGTCTCAGGGCTCAGATAGTATGTAGAAGCTATTCAAAAGAGAATCAGAGAGTTTTGAGGGATGAATGGAATATGAACAAGAAGGTTTCCTTGCAGCAGTGAAATTTAACCACATATTGGGCTGAAATAATAAGTAAAGAGTCACAAGGACAAAGACTGTCATTTCTTCCTTTTGTTTTAGCACTCATGAAGCTACACTTATTCTTTCTAGTTTTGCATATGTAGCAGAAGAAAAATGTTGGAAAACTGGCGTGGGCTCAGCTGAGTCCCACCATACCTCAGTTATGGGGAAGGAGGCTGGAGCATGACATAAAAGAAACTTCTATGGGGACTGTATTTATCTAGCCTGAAAAACAGAAGGCTATTGATATCTTATTTTAGTTTTTCACTATCCAAAGGAAGGACTGTAGAGGTGGATCCCAACTCTTCTCAGATCCACAGAGCAAAAGCAAAGGCATCAAAAGGTCACAATTTAGAGAAGGGGAAATCCAATAGGACACAAAGAAGGAATTTTCCTCATTTAGAAGCATTGGAAGAAGGGCTCAGAGTGTGTTGAACTTTTAGCCTTAGAGATTTTTGAAATTCACCTGTACAAGGTCCTGAGAAACTGCATCTAAGTTTGAATTTATTGTTCTTTATGCAAGAGTTAAGCTGTCCAGAGGTGGCTTCCAACATAAATTATATTAGAAACCTTGTGAGGACTCAGTGACCTGTACTGCCTACCTGTAGATGCCAATATTTATTCCTTAATCACAAGACTTTGTATGATATTCACTGAAATTGTCTACTTCTCATCCATGACACCCATAAAATCATATGAAAAGAAGGCTGGCTGATCAGCTTGTGAATTTCAGGGAAACATCAAATTACTGAAGAAGTATTTTGTATAGGACACAAAGTTGCAGCACCAGCCATGGTGGAATACGGATGTACAGATCAGAGACAGCAGAGTAGACAAAACAAAAGGTGGAAAAATGATGGTATGAAAAGTGACCTGGGGACTACTGGGAGTTTGAATATCCTCAGAATATAATTCACAGAGGCCCAGACACAGAGGTGTACGCTTGCTCTTCCAATTGGATAAGCAGAGAAAGATAAACTATTAAGTCAGGAGAATTTGCAAGTGATTGAGATATTATGAACATAAGCAATTGCAGAGTAAGAGACAAAGAGGATCTTAGAAATGTTTAAGGTCTGAATTTCTCCGGTTCATGGTATTCCAAAGTAAAAAATTCAATCAGATTTGGAATGAAACCTCATTCTTTGAACAAAACTTTTGGAAGAGAGATATATATATATATAATAATTTGTCATTTGCTAGTGTGAAAATGTTAGTTTTGGAACTCACATGAAGTTAGACAAAGTACTAATGTAAAAACACCAGATATGTGATTCCATAAAATTACAAGCCTGACCCTAATGCTGTTAAAGATTTACATTGTTGCTTTATTAGAATAAGAAACAAGATATACGAATAAATAAAATAACAAGAACATCACTACCCATTTGATCTCTGACAGTTCTGAAATTAATATCTAAAATATTTGTTTTACAAATCCATGGTCTGCCATTATGCTGGAAGCCATTATAACATTGAAGCATCAGCTAATAGCACTTAAAAAACAGTTAATTACTAAAACACTACATTCAGCTACTTGAAGAGAACATGAGAAAAAAACTCTTTAGTGTTTCTTGAGTACTTTAAAATTTGCAAATAGTACTTGTAGTTTAGCCCTGCTAGGCAGCTAAGCACCATACAACTGCTCCCTCACTCCCTCTGAGTGAGGTGGGAGAGAGAATCAGAAGCGTAAAGGAAAGAAAACTCATGGGTTGAGATAGGTAGTTTAACAAGTCAAAAATAGCAACACACAAACACACCCCTCCCTTCAGGCTCCCCCCCACAAAAAGAAAACCCTTCCAAACAAACAGACAAAAAACTCCCCAAAACACTAAACCCAAGGAAAAAAAAGCCAAACCAATGCCCCATCAGTCCCTGAGCAATTGTAGCCCAAGTAAACTTACCCACCAATTTTTTTTGTGGAACATGACACCATATGGTATGGAATGGACTATCCCTTTGGTTGGTTGAGATCATCTGTCCTGGCTTTGCTGCCTCCCAACTTCTTGTGCATCTCCAGGCTACTCACTGGCAGGACAGAGTGAGAAATAGAAAAGGCCTTAACAGTGTGTATGCACTGTTCATCATGACTAAAACATTAGTGTGTTATGAACGCTGCTTTCGTCCCACATCTAAACCACAACTCCATAAAAGTTACTCTGAGGAAAAGTAACTCTAGCCTAGCCAAAACCAGTATGGTACTATGAAAAACTTTAGAACAAAAATACTTTTGTGCAATAATAATCAGATCATACATAGAGCAAAACTCCAGAGAAGTCTTTTCTCCTATGAGTGATGAATTTGTTTAATATCCACCTTTTACTTGTGTTTAAGTCCATCTTCATAATTCAGCTGTCGGTTTTCATTAATAGACCTGATCTTACAAACGTCTTCACATAATCTTGACTCTTTTACACATAGCAAACATTTGCTACTGACATTAGCTAAATTAAGCCATGCTCAAGATTTTGTTGTTCCCCAGGCCTAATGTTACTGATATAGTAAAGAGTTTGTGATGCACAATTCCACACCTATATGTTATACTCTCTTTTAGGAGAGCAGGCATATATCTGCTGGTGTTTTCTTGAGGGAAGAGAGAAAAGAAGGTCCTGTGAGGGGTCTATAAGCCAGCAGTCCATCTTGTTCCTGGTCTACTGTGGCCAACATGGCTGCAAGTTTATAACAATTTCTTGTTTGATTGATTAGTCATTCTGAGTGCCTGTGTAAAAGGCAAAACATTCTCTCGATTCTAATAAAATATGTGTGGGTTTTGTTTTGTTTTGGTTGGTTGGGTTTTTTGTTTGGTTTTTGTTTTAAGTTTAAGGACATTTTAGTCTTTGGGAAACTTGCACCAAAGAAGTAGTCTGAGGCATGGCCATGTCAAAGTGCTTATTCCATTATGGTTCAAGCACAGTATTGCATCTACAGTTTTTACTGATGGAGTAATATGAAGAGTTGTCTATTCTCCTGAATACAGCTGTTGTTTTTCTGCAGTGCCACCCTCTAGTGGTAAATTTTACTAGCTCTTTTAGAAGAGCATTTAGAGTCACTGCTCCATTTTTATTTAATCTTTATTTTTCTAAGGTTGTTGAAAGTGATTAGAAGTAGTTTTGAAGACTCTTGGGCTGTTACCCCATTCTGTATTCAACCCAATTAATCTATTTTTTTCTTAAAAAATATTAAAAAAATATATAATATACATATAAATATATATAAATTTGATTGTTGCTTGTTGTTTCCTAAAGGGTCAAGACTCTTGAGTATGTAGCCTGGACAGTATCCATAGTGCAATGAGAAATACTATCTCTTTGACATAAAATGTTACTTGGCTATTGTTTGTCTGATAAGCTTGTGTTTTCAAAAGTAAGCCTGAAATACTTTAGCTGTTTTATAAATGCTTTTTATTACCTGTTCTTGCTTTGTCTGTATTGTTTGCACTCATTAGCCCAAATAATTACACACTATCTATGATCTAAGTTATTTTTTTTACTGGGGTGAGAGGCAGCTGTGGAAATCCTCTGGAGATTTTTGCTTCATAGAGAAGATAAAAGTGTAGTTTAGGGTGTTAGCCTTAAATTTTCCAGCAGTTCTGATTTTTGCTCTCGTAGATCAGATTTGAGGTACAGTGATTTTTTTTATTTATGAGCTGACAATATTTATCATAACAAAAAGAAGAGAGGGTCTTACTAGGTATTGTACAGCCTTTTCCTTGTGGAAGGGGCAACTGAATTTTTTTGCAGAAATAGGCTAAATGCTTCTATCCATTTTGTGAATGCATTAATTTCTTTCAAGATGTGCAAAGCTTTCAAGGTGGACATTTGGGTGCTACCTTTTCTGTTCTTATAGAAAGATTTCTCTTAAGTCCTAAGTCTTCTTATCTTGTTGTTATGTAGTTATGATGATCTTGAGTTAACAAAGGCCTTAAGCTGTCAGTGGCTTGTGAAGAACTACCAGGGCTTTCAGAGAGGGACTTGAGTATTTACATGAATGTCCTTCTAAACTTAGAGACTAATGCTCCTCAAATTAAGTGACCTGATAAGCAGAGTGGAAGGAAAAGCAGGTGGAAAGAAATTCTAGCTGTTAGGCAACAGTGGAGCTGGAAAACTGTTCCTTCGTAACTATGTCATGCTCTATAACTTACAGAGTTTCTGAGTCTGTTCTTAACTTGCATTTCTGAAAGATATGTCTGACTGTAAAGCCAGCACTTAGTTGCTCCCTAGGGCTAGGCATGAGCATGTTGCATTAATTCCGGTGTCTTTCTTCTAACATAGAAAACAAAAAAGTATACAATTTACAGATTTCCAAGTAATTGTGTCTTTTGAAAGCATATGGAAAAATCATAAACCGTAGTTAAGGTCATGGTGCTAAAAGCACATGTTGGGCAAAAAGAGGTGATTACAAGCATCACCAGGACACAAATAGCACTTCATGGGAGATGAGAGGGACAGGAAAGCTGGTGTTCTGCTTTACCATCTGTGGAAGAGGCCTAATGAGAAATGAATGTTGCTTGAGTGATACACTAGTGTTTCTCCTGTCTGTTCAGCAGTACTGACTGGTGGCATTATGAATCAAATAGCATGGAGAAATTCTCAGCACCAGATGGCAAGCTCAACTCCTGCAAATGGTATTTTAAAACAAAGCTGAAAAGAGCCTCTAATTCTTTCCTGGTGCTAGTCTGAAAACTCATATAGTTTGAAAGTGATTATGATAGTATTTGAATGGTGCCAATGAGGAGCAAGAGGTGACACCACCATTCTGTAGGAATCTTTGCAATAATACATGGGATCTGAGATAGTTTAAGTAGTTGGGAGTTTGAGGGAACTAGATTTGGAAGTTGGATGCAGGAAAACACAAGGGTGATATGAACAGCTATTTCAAAAATAGTTTATTATTTAATGCAATCTCAAAATCAAGTTGGTTGCACTACTGCAAGCTGGGGCATTGGCCTAGATAGTGAACTAGCTATTAATCTCATCCTGTGTTTTCCTAAGTCCAATATCATCTGCAACTATACCTAATACACACTCTTGCTTCATCACAGTGCCTTCTGCTGTTTTTTCTGCCAATTCATCAGCTGATACTGTCACATTTTTACCAGCTGAACTCCCTATTATGAGAAATAATATTTTATCTTCTACTTTTTTTTTTTTTTTTGCTACTGAAATGCTCCAATAGGCTGTGACTCCTTTGGTATCAATATCTGCTATTAACCCCTCTTCAAAAATTTAAACAGAAAGATCATGGAATCATAAAACCATTTATGTTGAAGAAGACCTTTAAGACCACTGAGTCCAACGATTAACCCAGTACTGCCAAGTCCACCACTAAAATACAACTACACATCTTTTAAATACCTACAGGAATGGTAGCTCCACCACTTCCCTATGTACCCTGTTCCAATATTTGACAACCCTTTTGGTGAGGCAGTTCTTCCTAATATCCAATCTAGACCTACCCTGGTGCAACTTGAGGCCATTTCCTCTTGTCCTGTCACATATTGCCTGGGAAATTAGACCATTCCCCACCTGGACACAACCTCCTTTCAGGTATTTGTAGAGAGGAACAAGGTCTCCCCTGAGCCTCCTTTTCTCCAGGCTGAACAACCCCAGCTCCCCTCAGCCACTTCTCATCAGACTCGTGCTCCAGACCCTTCACCAGCTCCGTTGCTCTTCTCTGGACACACACCAGCACCTCAGTGTCTGCCTTTTAGTGAGGGGCCCAGAACTGGACACAGGATTTGGAATTTGCCCTCACCATTCCTGAGTAGAGAGGGAAAATCACTTCCCTGATCCTGCTGGCCATGCTATTTCTCATACAAGGCAGGATGGTTTTGGAATCCTTGGCAATAAATCTTTGCCTGCTACAACACTAATGCTGGCTGACATTTTGCAATGGTACTAATTCTTATTAATAAAATAATAATTAAGCCCAAAATATTTATAAACAGCCTTAATGCTATGAAATGTTTAGGTGCATTGAGTTTTAGACCAAAGGCAGTATATTTTCTCAGGAAAAAGACACATCTGTTCCTTAATGTGATGATCTAAAAATCAAAAGGTTCTACATTCCACTTTCCTGTGTGAATTACAATAAACTAAAAGTAATTCACCCTGCAGTACATCAGCAAAGCAATCAGATTTCCCATTTTGTGGCATATGATCACATACATGTGTCTGAAACCACACAGAAAAGTCTGTATTCACACCTAGTAAAATTGCTTTTAATAATTAAAACTTGCCTTCTTGCTCCAAGGTATGCTGCATGATAGTGAATTCAGCTTACACATGATATAAGGGAATCCGAGGAATTAAACCTTTTTTGTTTTTATTATGGATCTTATTTCTATTTAAAAGCTTTTAGTTCAGTTGCACTGCCACCATTTTTTCTTTCTCACCTTCGTGCAAGCTAAACTTCAGAACTGCCTTTGATACTTCATATAGTTACACAGTGAGTGGCTGATTGTAATGTAGGTCAAAGATGATCTTCTTCTTCTTTTGTTTTTTTGACTTTAATCACTTTTCCAAAATTAATTACCAGAGATGGCTATTAGCTAGTTTACTTAAAAAACCCCAAACAAACCGAAAAGCACCAAAACTTACCAGGAAATGAATAGCCTTATATTTAAACAGTAGGATAGCAGATAAAGGAACTCCAAGTCAGCTGCCACCTCTACTACAGCATTATGCTAATGTAAAGGAGTAAAAAAAAAAAAAAATACCGCATGTACAAATTTAGTGCAACTGATGTTCATTCTGGAAGGAATGCTTTCAACAGTAAACCATTTCTTCTGCTCTTTTATCTTGCATAGAGGTTTACAAACTTAATGTAATGAATTATATCCTCAGCAGCAGTGAATACTACAGGCTTTGCAAGTAGCTCCTGACTTCAGAAGGGCTCAGCTGTCCATCATTCTTAATGCTTACTGATGCATATTGTACGTTTCTGCTCCCTAGCCTCTGACTCTGATCTCATGCTTTCACCCACTCCTGTTTCATTCCCTAAACATTTCCTAAAGAGTAGCTATGTGTACTTCCAGTACTTGCCCACTCACTTTTGATCTGGTTGCTCCCTAGGAAGTTTTAATAGACCTGTTTGTGGAAGATCTGTGTCTCTGGGTGGTGCTGGCAGGATCAAAAAAACAAGTTATCTTTTTTACTGCTGGTTGCAGGCATTTGGGAATTTTAGATAAATTCTACTTCAGCCATCAATTTCTTCAGGAAAGAGCCTTCTACTACGTATTCAGCTTCAGCTAAAAAATTAAACAGACAGCTATGTTGCCTCAAGTTGCCCCTGTACTATAAAGCTGTGTTTACAGAAGCATACTTTGAATCCATAATGGTTTATACAATTTCTAGTAGTTATAAGCCTGCTAGATGTGCATAATTTAGCACAGTTTTTAAATATTGTAAAGTTATCCTCTTGTAAGGACTTAATTTTCAAAAGGCAAAAGGCAGCACTTGGTCCATTTGAGCTGCTGTAAGAGAGCTGGTTATTGAGAGCGTTTAAGAAATTTCAGTGACTGAAGAAAAAGTAAGAACTTAAGCAGCTCTTCAAGAAGTAGAATACACTATAGATCATCTAAACCATCCAATAAATAACATTGGTAAACTAGTCTGTATTGGTTAACTTCCTACACTCCACTTCTCTGCCTGCCCTCAGTTAATTGCTTTTAGATGTACCATGCCCCCAGAAATCAACAAAACATTGTCCTGATTCATGGTCCCTCCGAAAGTATCCGGTGTGCTGGCTGTATCTGCTGTGCTGGCTGTATCTGCTGTGCTATTAATGTGTTAAGAAATACAAGGTCTTAAACAGGAATCTAAGAATTAATCTCTACCATATGAATCTGTGCTATGAACAAATAGCTTGGATCTAGCTCTAGAAAAAGACTTGTGCAGCTGTACACGCCCAGCTGGTCTTATGGGGGCTAAAGACAGTGTTTATTGGGTGAATTTGCCCATATTTACTAGCACCTGGACCCTGCTGGTTTTAAGCTTTGTTCAACTGGCAATCATAGAATCAATATGCAAAAGCCCTTATATTCAGGAGCCACAGCAGGGTGGCTCCCACAGCTCTGTGGCCAAACCTACATGTAACAGTCTGTCTGTTAAGCTAACAGATGCATCCCTAAGGGAACTTTGTTTCAGAAAAAAAAATCCTTTTACAGACTGTATATTGGAAAATAAGAGAATTTCTTAATCCCTAGACTAAACTTCCTGTCACATCCACACATAATTGATGAAAAATTATTTTAATTGAGGGAAGCAATGACTATTTTTTACTAGGCTCCCAGATAATAAACATAATAAAATAATGCACCTTTAAAAAATCTACTTCTCTGAATACATTCCTGACATTGTAAAAATATGCTCAATCCTCTGGAGAGCTCATGGGGCTGGCAGAGGTGGATGAGCAGTTCTCTAGGTTATCAGCAGCCACAGCTGGTTTCCTCTCTGGCTTGCCTACTCCACTGTTGATTCTACATGTAAAGCAGCATACTTCCACTTGAAACAGTAGAGCATTAGGTGTATTGGAGGTTTAAACTCTGTAGGAGATAGCTATTTTGATGAGGTTATTGTTCTTTTACAGGCTTATCTTTTTTTTTTTTATCACAATTTTAACTTCATATTATGATATATTTTCATTACAAACTAATCTACCATTTTTAGTAAGAACAAACTTCAATCATTCTTGTTACACATTCTTACTTTCTGCAAGATTATTTTCTCTTGTAGAAAATAAGAATGTGTAATAAGTAAGCATTTGCTGTTCTTCAGGAACTTAGTTTCACCAATTTTTATCTACCTCTAGGTGAATCCAAGTTCTAGAGTATCTGTATTTAATTCATCTGACACAACGGTTTGTCCAATAGTCACTACTTGAGCCTTGCTTTTCAAAGCTTTAAAAACTGTGGATTCATTCCTCCCAAACATCCTTTTGTTGTATTATCAGTTCTCAAGTTCCACACCACAGGAATGTATTCAAGGGCACACTGCATGTTAAAGCTCTTGCAAAAATTAATATATTGAGGATTTGTATGATTTGTCAGTCACTTTGTTTGTTGTAAATAAATCATCATAAAATTAGCAATTAAGTCTTGTATAGCAGTTGCTAAAGTGAGGTAGTGTTTGACAAAATCATAAGTAGAAGGTTTGGATGCAAATCACAAAGATGAGATAGATGCCTTGGTGTGTTAACTAGAAGCAGCAAGGTTTTAAGCACCAGAATATTAACATACCAAGTGTTACCTAGTATTGTAGCTAAAACAGTCTGTTAAGCAATGTTATGTAACTTGGAAATTAAGCCAGGCTTTGTGTTCAACTATTAGTGAACAGGTAAGGGTGTAAACTTAACCTTTTACTCACCTTTCAATTTTGTAAATGGTAAACTAGTGCAGGGCTATAGTCAAAAGTACCAGTAGCATTGGCTCATAAGATTCACGACAATAATGACCATCCAGCTTTAGTTTTGATGTTGACATTCTCAGTGACAAAGACTCTTCATTGTACATGTATCCAAAAATCATGTCTCATTCTTATTGAATATCTGTTGTCATCTGCAGCTTCTAAACCTATCTCTCAAATAATCAGGTGGAGCCTTGTGATTTGCACTCTGACTACACTGTAAAAGCTGCTGTGAAAAAGCAGTCTCTCCTAAAATTTTTCTAATCATTATTTTTTGACTTAAAAATCCTTGGTCATTGAAGTACACCTACATTGTTCATGTAGTTGAGAGTAAACTTTCAATGATTTTGCCAAATAAAGTAGAACTGAATAGCACAAAGTTCTACTTTTCATCTGCTATCCATGATGAAGGGGGTTTTTGCTTTAACAACAGAAGTTTCTTAGTGTGGTTGGTAACCTGCACAGAGAAATCACTATGTTTTGCACTGAAATCTTTCTCCAGGGATTCAGTACCTACTGTATTGATCTTATGCTGCACTGGGTCACATTATGACAAATAGCAGGAGCTGATGATTCCCTGTTCACAAGGCTCTGCAGCATTTCTAGCTTTGTTTCTAATAATAGCTATGGCTTTTGTTAGAACTGTCTGTTGAGGTTGACACACACTACTCTTTTCATCATATTTCTGTTTCCAGGGGGGCTCCACACTGATACTGCAAAGCAACTGCTATCTCCTGGAATATATGCAGTCTACTTGAACACCAAATGTTTTCCTAAACAGCTCATGTGTGAATCTATGTCAATACTTGCTATTTTTTTTTTGCTGTGTATTATAAGTATTGCTCAGGTGGTAAATCAGCAGTAAGAACTGTGTTTTGGAAGGGACTTAAACACTTAAGCAGCTTTAGGCCTAGTTATCTAGCCCAAAAGTCAAATGGAATGAAGGTATAATCATCCACAGGTTGCAGCTGAATTCACACTGACACAGTTCTGTGGCATCCATCACTACCTTGGGGAAAGGTGATATGAAAGTGAGAGAGGACACTTTACATTTCAAAAGTACTTATGTTTACTGAGTCTCTGGTAGCAAAACATTGTGAGAATTAAATTGAAAAATGAAGAACTTTCAGGAGACTTTCATCCTATAATTTCCATACTGTTATAACTTCTGCTGGAATGTAAATATAACTTCCCGGTTTTCTCTAATTTCATCCCTAGCTGCCTTCCCACAATGAATTAGCCTATGATTTAAGTAGAAGTGTTGATTTATTCTTGGGTCCTCAGCTGTGAGACATGATGTTGGAGTGATTCCTCTCTTCTTTCTCAGTTGCCATAACTGTTGGGTCACAACTGGAGTTGTACTTTCTTATTTGTCCTACTTCCTGCCAACATCGATGGATGATGGATGTATGCTCTTTGTCAGTATTTAAATGTCTAATTCTCGAGGTTACATTCTTTTAGGGACCAATAACACCTTTTCATGCCTTTGCTTATCATGAGAGGTGAAGAAAGGATGTAGTGGAGAGAGGCTTCTACTGCCATCCTGGCTTTCCTTTCTTTTGCCCAAGCTGCTGCATTATCTCACATAAATATAGAAGTGCAAATCTCAGCTTCATAAAACTTATTTGGTTGGCCACAGAGATTAGAGGGTTGCTTCCTAAGTTCTGAAATATGTCATAAGCCTGTCTAAAAGTGCTTGCTCCTTTACACAACACATTTCTGGAGTATTGGAGTCACTTCAGTGTGTGCAAGTTGAGAAAACACTAACTGAAGAGCCAAACCTCCCATATCTGATGGGTCTAACTACAGCAATGCTTTTTCAAAAATGGGAATTAAAATAAACAAAAAACAATTCCTAGAAAATATAGCATAATGTCCAATCTAGCAACACACTAGTCCTTTTGTTGATCTCATTCTTGGCACCTGTGGTTTTGTTTCCTATATTTAAGTAAAGATGATAATGATTATCTTTGTGTGATCTATGTTGCGTACATGCACAAAATGAATAAATCTATCTGAGGCACCAAGATATTGTTGTAAGACCTGTGTTGGAACTGGGTAAGAGATTTGAATCTTAAGAGCAGTTGTGATGGTTTCTCTATCTACATTTACCTAGTACAGTTAAGAGAGAAAATACAGAATCTGCTAACATCGTGTCTTTCAAAGGCAACAGTACCATTTTCTATTAAAAATACATTCTTCAGTCTCCCTTATTCAAGGAATCCCCCTCTCCCACATACCCAAGGCTAAGAATAAAGAAAATATAAGGGATTTTTTTAAAATGTTTAATATAAACAGTTTTAATCAGACACATCTAAGTCTTGCACATGCCTGGTGTCAGAGTTTGGAAAATGCTATGAGGATTCTCAGTGCCGTGAGGATTCTCAGTTTGAGATTCTCAAACGTTTCAGACTATGTTTGTATGATTTCAGTACAGTAGATATGTAGGTTATTACTGGATTTTCAGTGTTTTTGAAGAATTGCCTGATATCCTCCAAAATATGCAGGCCTCACACAGAGAATAAAGGGGCTTTTGTTAGCTAAATTCTGCAAGTTCACTGCAGATGGAAGGAGGATGGGTTCACAAATGTCTAACAAGATTTTGGATGAACTTTATGCTAAGCTGATTGAAGTATTAATTTCCATATTTTTGACTGGTTTGACTTTCACACACCTCCAGCAACATACCTTGTACTTGAATCAATCCTGTTGAGCTCAGCTGCACATTTTACTGTTATCAGCAAACCATTACATTGCAAGCATTTTTAACAACCTCTTCATGTACTTATGAAGAGGTATGTCTTGCTGTGAAGCCTAGCTGAAATATTAATGGAAACATTTTCAATTAAGATACTTCTAGTTGTCATCTTTTTTATTATAGAAAACATTGAATGATAAAAGAACTGTTTTTTGCCCTGAAAGGTTAATTAGACTTCCCAACTTTTCCCTTCAGTCACTCTTCTCTTAAGAACTGGTCTTCTGAAGACTTTCAAAACTCCCTAATGCATGATAAAGTACAAAAAACCAAAAACAAACCCTGGAAAAATTCACTCCAACTTCCTTCCTATCTAATTTGGAGCTTAATCTTGTTCATCAACAGAATGTCCCTTAATATTCTTTGGCTGTTTTATGCAAGCTTAAGTGTTATAAACTGTACAACAGCAAAGACAAATTAAGACACCCAGCTATAGGAGGGCTTGTTCTGTGCTGTATGTTTGTCTGTAGATTCCTGGGCAATGTCTGGGGTAGTTCAGACTCAATTGCAACTTGCTGCTCTTGAGCCGGAAGCAGAATAGAGGCTGAAAGGAAATCAGAAGGAGAAGCAACGTAAGCACCAATGGTGAGCCTTGTGCATGTTTAATAGGCACATGGGAAACCCAGGAAATGTGATGTCTGAACACACTTTGCATATTCTACATGAAAAAGGACATGCTTGATATGATAGGCTTGAGAGGATTATACTGCATGCAGAACTTGAGGTTATATTTGTGGAGGTAACCACAAATCAAGGCCTCTGCTCTCCTGTCAGTACTCTTTTCTCTATGCACCTTGTTATGTTAATTGTAGAGTGATATATTTGTAAAGAAGAGATATTTGTGACTACTTTGCATATAAAGTTGCAATTGCACAATATAAAGACAAAAGAAGCAAAACAAATCAGAAATAAACACCTGTTTAATTAAAAAAAGTCACAGCTAAGCCAAGTGAAAGAATGCTGCAGGCAGGTCAAGAAAATGTCAAATGTAGCAATTGTGACAAAGGTCAGTCCTGAGGTCCTGTTAACACTCAGCCTGTGGCCAGTTGCTGGCAATGCCAATACTGGACTACAGGGCTACCCAAGTGCTAAATTTAACAGCTGAAGGGACAGCCCACCCTTATTACCATCATCATGCTCCACAACCAACCAGTTGAGAAGCTGGGCTCTTCCAAGTGACAAAGAAATTATCCAAATGGTGAAGCCCCACTGACACAGCTGTTCAAGCTGCAGGCATGGCCTCCTTTGTATATCCTTGCACTGGTCAAAAGGTGCACACCAGAGTACCCAGGTACCTTAAATTTCTTGCTCTGTCTTGAGCTTTCCTGGCCAACAGCTTGGCAACAGTTAACTTCAATTTTTCTCAGTCCTTGGCTTAAGTCTAAAATGTAAATAGCAACCATGATATGGTAGAGGAGAACAGACTGATCAGACCTGTCTTTAGGAAATGTGGATATCAGATCTGGCTGTGACTTACTTGTCTCTAAATTCAACACTTCTACATTTTTTTAGCTGCATGTTAAATACATATTTGCACTGTTTTTGGCCCTGGTGATTTTCTTTATATAAAAGGCTTTTTATTGAGAAATTTGGTGTTATTTGGCCTGACTTTCATTACCTTAAAAACAGGAAATGAGCAGAACTCTACCTATCTGTACGGTGAGGTTTGCACCAGTGTACAAACTCCTGATTGTCTCAAAAGTTACTATTAGTGGAGAGAAGGGAAAAAGAATCTTTGGTTCTTTGTTGCTATTGTCCAGTCCCAGGGGGACACGTGGAATAATTTCCCATTGCAGGACTCTGCCTCCGAAGATAGACCTAAGGCAGAGGCTGCAGTGTAGCCCAGCCCTTGCATGTCACTCACGCCACGTCGGCCCTCTTATCACAGAAGTTTCAAGCCCTAACAGGCTAGCGTGGTTTGAAATACCCTCCAGCTGTTTTGTTATTTGTTAGTTTTGTGTTGTTCCTCCCCTGCGGGGGTCTTCATTGGTTTACCACTGTGTATCTTCCTTCTATGGTTGGTCAATTCTGTTATCTCTACCTCATGATGTAATCCCTTAAAACTGACTGCCAGAGAGCAAACCGGGTCTCTCTGCTTAGCCTCCCTTCGAGCTAACTACCTCTTGCCCCCCAGGGCAGGAGGGAAATAAACTTGGACTGTAGCTAACAGAGTTTCCAACTCTTTCTCCTTGCCTTCTGCTACTGGCTTGAACAGCACACCTACATGCTGTTGAGGAGGCGTTGGGCTGCACTGGTAAACTGAGGCACGTTAATCTCAGTTACCATCCTTCAGTCGCTAGCTCTCCCGGGCTACGGACCACGTTTACCTGTGGACCGGGCTGGGAACAGCCTGGCTGGCGGGGAACGGAACAGTTCTTTTTAATAAGCAGAAATGTCACAGCCACATTCATGGCAGAATGTCCTCTATAGCAGATAAACTTGTATTGCTCTTTATAATACTGAGATATTTGGATAACCTGGGTATAATGTTGTTTTTATATCAAATTAGAAGAAAAAAATATATTGTTAAAAACCCCAAAACTGACCAAGACCACCTTCCTACTAAAAAAAGTTTTCCAATAGTGTATTGCCATCTACTTTTTATAATCTCATTTTTCTGTGAAATATATGATGATAAACAATTTTAGAACAATACACTCATTAGTTCAAAATTTATTAAATAGGCGATTCTAATTGCAGTTGCAGAGATTAGACTTCATGCATGTTTAAATCAAAATGCAAGGATTTAAAAATGCTAATTGGACATTAATGAATACTCATGCCGTTTTATCTTAGATAATCTAAGAAAACTATTCAAATCAGATCTACATACAAGAAAAAAAAGGGGTCCACCTGTCTAAAAAGGGGAAAAGAATTCTAGTCCATGAGTTGGCGGGCTCATTGGGAAGGCTATAAATTAGTTTTGAGGGGTATAAGACAAGGATCACCAGAGATGAGCCTGGGGGCAGCTTGCCAGTGTTGGGGGCAAAATCAGCAGCCCAGCTGAAGCACGCACACCAGTGCACCCAGCATGGGTAACAAACAGGAGGAACTGGAAGCCACAGTGAAGCAGAAAAGCTTCAATGTAGTTGCCATAGTGCTCCCAAGGGAGAAAAAGAAATATAGTTCTATCAGTATCTTTTACTTCATCCATATTCTTACTTTAGATTCTGTTTTCAGAATTTCAAATGCTTGGGGACAGGGAGTGTGGGTTGTGCAATCCTACTCTGACAGCCAAGCAGTCACCAAACCAAAACCATGGGTTTTTCTCACTCCTCAAGTGTCACAGTGAAGGATTAAAGTATTATGTCTGCTTCTAGTCCAGTAGTGTATTGTCATTATCATAATCTGCATAGCTCTGTTAAAATAGGGTTTTAATACACAAGCACACTATATTCTAAGTAAAGAGCTATCAATGTTGTAAATAACCATAGAAGTATTCTGAAAATACTTTTTAAATGCAAGTTCAAGGCAGTTTAATTATACTTCAAATGTAGAATACTGGTAATGTTTGAAACAGTTGATACTTGGCTGATTCATTTTCTCAGTAGTTCTTTCTTAACAGGAAGGAGCCTGGGATTTATGCTGTGTAATATCTATTGGGAATACTGATGTGTGAGCTGCATAATCACTCACTCAGTCACCATTGTTCCATGCAGGTTCAGTAGAAAATGCTTCTTAATATCAGCTGAGTGAATAAGAATACTTTCTTAAGAACATATGCAGGATAACAAAAGGTCAGGTCAAGTGCTTCTTCCTTAAATTACTTCTAAATTTAAGCATTGGCTTTGAGCTTTCCATCCCTGGGTCCATGTTGAATTTCCACATGTTCTCCTACTGTATGTAGCTCATGTGTATGAAGCATGGTGAAGTGAGCTGTTGCAATGCAAAATAAGATTCTTATTCACCAGTGGTAGGTCCTATGACCAACACAAACACCTAATGGAAGGAGCCTAATTGCATTATTCAAGGCCACACTTCTTTCCACACATGCTAATCATATTTCTAATGGCAGTTTTATGATACCAGGTCTCTAAATTTTAAAATGAACTCACTTGGATAACTCCTTTACTAGCAAGTGTTTTCAGTCCCAGATCTCCAAACCTAAACCAATCTGGAGAGACTGTTATTGTTCCCAAATATAGGGTTGGGCTTGCTCAGAAGTTGACCCCCCTTTTCAAATTTCCCTGTCATCTTGGGTGACACTTATTACACCTACATTGCAATAAAAGGATATGAATGCAAATGCTTTTGGGTTTTTTTCTGTTTTGGAAGAAAAACAAAAAATTGAAACAGCTATCTGAAGGTCAGGACCATTTTTCTTGCACTTTAAAAGACTCTAATCTTATTAAAAGTGGAGGTGGTTTTCAATTCAGGATCCCAGAAGCTGGGATTCTGATATGGTTAACAATGCAAAAATCTGGACTGGATGTGGCCAGATGAAAATGGCAGTAGTGTACTGCTTTTATCAGTCCATCAGATTTAACATATACCCTGTGTATGTTTGTGTTTGTACCCATACAACCTAATGCTTTGTAACTCTGATGTCCTGACTTTCTGCAGCAAAGGTGTTGCATGGTTGCTCTTTTTTGTTTTTCCTGCATATAATGGGATTGAGCATGTGGCTCTCAGGCCCCTTGGTAGTGATTGACGCTCTGTGGCCTCTAGAATTTCTAACAGTTGTCAGTGTGTCTCTCTCCTTTGACTTCTCTACCATTTCTGTCTGACTTCTTAAAAAATTCTTTATTCCCAGTTAGATGGCAAGACATAATTCAGGAAATGAAGTCCAGTTAGTCGATGTCTGTCACGAGATACCAACATAATAGTGTGGACGTAGCTTGGTCAGAGAGTTACAGCATACCTATATAGACTTCTTTTTAATAGATTCCTCAAAGATGACTGAGGGGTTTTCAAGATTAATATAATTCAGTTTAAAAGAATTATAATACTTTTAAAATGGAGGCAACTCAGTGACTGGGTCAGAGAAAGAAATTCAGAAGAAAAGTAATAATTTTTATGATTAGGCTTGATTTCAGACTGTGCACTAACTTCTTGATCTGCAGTGAACTGAAATATTTTCTTTTAGCCCCTTGAAGATGATCACTTGAGACGTAGTTGTGTATTTTCTAAGTGCTTTTATCTCTTCAGACTTCTGGGTAACACATGCTGCCATTTAAATATCCCTGTGTTTACTGCTAAGTTCCCCAGAAACAAACCTCTCTTCTTTCTAAGGGTTCCATTGGAACTCATCTTCCTTCTTAAAGGAATGCCATACAAGTTGAGGTAAAATAAAATAGTCAGTACCAAGAGAACCAACACAACTGTTACCAGTCAATAGATATGTTGTGTTACAGGCATCTGTTTACAGCATTGGATTAATATATTCCAGATCCTGCTATCCTCAGTGTGCTAAAGGCAACTACAGGTATTTATTGGGCCATTATTAATGTCAAATACTTGCCATTCACCTTAGCAACTGCACTAGCCTTGCACAGGATAGAAGGAGAGGAATGAGTCAGTATGGCAGCTATACAAGCATTAAGATGTAAATGCATTTGTTACACACCAGTTCAGTTATCTGGGTAAGTTATGCAAATGATTTTTAGAATCTGTGATTGTCAAGGATGAGTCTGGTTTAGTTCTCCTCCTTGCTTACAGAAAAATGAAGCTCAATTTAAGCTAAATTGTTATTTTTTTAGCAGATACCTTTTATCAATAAGACTGCATGAATTGTAAGAAAAAGCTGTTCACAGTTGATTATTTTATAGACTTGAGCAGTGGAAGATAAACAGCCAGTCTTCAAAGTGAAAAAAAACCCCAAAACATTAACTATTATAAAGAACATTTTATTAGATTGAATTGTACCATATAGGATCTCAGTAAACTGTTATCAATGCCTCTTACATTAGTTTCACAAGGCACAAGGAGTATAACATTAAATTTACATAGTTAATGCATTTAACATTTTCCAGCACCACAGGAGCTTCAGATTTTGTTTTCCTTGAAGAATAGGTGACCATGTTTCTCATTACCTAAGTCTGTGTTCTTCAGTAAGAACTTTTTGGCAATGCTGTTAATTGCTTCTCTACTGAAAGAGAGTACATAAAAACAGAACTGCAGTGTTCCTCAGAGTTAAATTTAAGCTTCCACAGTAAGTTTTAGTGCATCTGCATGATGTCAATCATCATAGACCCTTATCTTGTGACAGACTGGTAAATCCAAGGTACACATCTAAACTGAGACTTCTTGCAGAGGTAAAAATTGGTTCTGCAACATTGGGGTAAAATAGTCCTTGGCATTTCTTCTGTAAACATTTAAACAACAAGAAACATATTTTTGTTCTGTAATTCTCAACTTAGAGTTCTTCAGTGTTTTGCAGTAACTTTTACAGTCTTCATTCATGCTAAGAATACTATAGTACGTTTACCACGGAAATAATTTGTAACAAAAGTGAGAAAAATGGCTTGGCTTGCTTGGACTGCATCGTGGAATGCTCTTCCATAAAGATGTTTCTGACATAAGAAAGACAGACATGAACTACAGGACAAGGAAAAGTTGTATGAGGCACACTGTTGAGTATATTAGAGTCTGCTTTGTTCTGACACCAGACATGCTCAAGAGCATAAGGATAAAGATTCTGCCAAAATATTTATCACCTTCTGTTTTCCTAAATAGAATTTGATACTTGCAGATATGTTCTGAGTGGTTGTTGTGGTTTATTCCAGCAGGCAGCTGAACACCACACAGCCATTTGCCTACACCCCCCTCAGTGGGATGGGGAAAGAATCTGAAAAAAGATTAAGTCAATGGGTCAAGATAAAGAAAGTTTAACAGGACAGAAAGAGAGAGGAAACTCATAAAAATGGTAAGAGAATATACAAGCCAAGTGATGCACAACGCAATTGCTTACCCAGTGACTTATGCCCAGCCAGTCCCTGAGCAGCAGGCTGTATTCCCCAGCCAGTTCCCCCAGTTTTATTTTTGAGCACAATGACATGTGGTCTAGAATATACCTTTGGCCAGTTGGGTTCAGCTGCCTTGGCTATGTCCCCTTTCAATTTCTTGTGCCAACCTACTTGCTGGCAATGCAGTATGAGAAACTGAAGTCCTTGACTTCATATAACCACTACTCAACAGCAGCCCAAACATCAGTTTATTATCAACATTCTTCTCATCCTAAATCCAAAACACAGCACTATACCACCTACTAGGAATAAAATTAAGTCTATCCCAGCCAAAACCAAGACACAAATTTAGTAACCTGCTGTGTAAACGTTTGGCTGGGACCATGGTTGTATTGGTGAGAATACTTTTTCAGTAAAAGAAACCAGAAGAAGGCTTCAGAGATAAAATAGCTTATATAGCTGTTTTGGTGCATGTAATGTCAGAATGAAATAATACACTACTAGAATGCTCAAAATATTTGCTTGGCTGTTTATAGTAATACCAGCCCACTTGAAAGAATTTGCTCCATTTTCAGAGTTCCTTATTTCTGTTACTTATGCCACTTTTAGAAGAGTGTTAAACCATTAAAAAGTAAATCTTCATAGATCTGCAATATATTCTGTTTCAATTTAGAAATTAACAGTAGTAAGAACTGTGAAAACACAAGAAGTGCAAATGCCATTCCCAGTGTTGGAAAAAAAAATTGGAGCATTTGACTTAAGCTAACTTTCATTAGCAAGGACACAAAAGGCTCTGATATTAATACTGTGTTAATTTAATGTCAAAGCAGAAATGAGAATAATTTACTATTGACCTTTTTGCCCTCTATCTGCTACTTTCAGAATCCTATTTTAACTGGACTTTTGCAATGATTAGATTTTACTGAAAATAAAATACTGGACTGGTTCAGGATTCAAGTTGGTCTTCAATTCTTGTAGAAATTGATTTACTTTGTGTTTTCCATTGTTACAGGGTTAAATGTGTATTAAGCTAAATATAGACTGTGGAGAAGAGTTAGAAGAATCAGGAATGAAGCAGTGAAGTTGCGCCTTGGAAGAAGGGAATATGGTAGGGGAAGGCATTTTAGATTTTGTCTTTGTTTCTTAAACCAACTTTAATTCAACTCACAGGAATCTAAATTTTCCCCAAGCCAAGTCTGTTTTGCCAGTGATAGTATTTGGTAAGGAGTCTCCTTGTCTTTTGTGTCAGTTCATGAGTTTTTCTGTGTTATCATCTCCTCCTATCCTGTTGAGGAAGAGTAGTGACAGAGCAGCTGGGTAGCTGTCTGGCAACCGCCCAAGGTTAACTCACCAGAATACTCACTATTGAAATAGTCTTCTGCTCTCTCAAACTCTTTATTATATATCCACTTCCACTGTAAAATGGATGAAGATAATGTGGGGTTTTTGGTGTTTGGTTTGTTCATTTGTTTTTAAGGTAGAGCTTCTATTCGAATGTATCTTAATTTTGCTTTCCATTCAGATTCACTGAAGTGAAAACTGGCTGAAGGACTATAAGCAAAGGCTAATATAGTGATTAAAAATAGCAACATATTATTCTGAAGGGCAGATTCTAAAAGTAATGCAGGGACCACTGTAAAATGAAATTTAAGACAACTTCATAATTTTTTTTCTGTAAAGAACTAAACCACCACATGCAAAATGGAGCTTTGTAATTACCTTTGAGTCTAAATGACAAGGCAAATTATTCTGCAGGTGATTGTAAACTGGAACATGTTCTGAGGGGAAAAAATAGTCATGCCATCCATTATTTTGGTGCTTGTAAGCAGTGAAATTTGCAGTAAGTGGAAATGCATGGGTTTGTAGATGTACAATGCAGGATGTTCCCAAAAACATGGTATTTAGAAAGATGAGAGCCATTGTATTCTGGTTTGCTTTTCTTCACTGAAGTGCTATAAAAGAATTTTGAAAATGCCTTTTTTTCCTGCCCATGAGGGAATAGACCATACAGGAAACATCTCTGATGTTTCACATTTGATGGAGTCTCCTGTCACAGAAGGCAGCTTTTTTTCATGGGTTGAGCAATGTCTTGGGAACTCAAAGTGCATAAAGTGCTATGTAACTCAGCTGTAACTGAGACATAGCCTTCAGGATTGTCAAAATTGTTGAGAACACACAAAATTATTAGTGTGACAATATTTAGCTATTCGTCTATTTAGCTCTTTGGGTGCCTTTCTATATCTGGGCTATGAATTCTGGTTTTTAGGATGCAATATATATTCTATATAGGTAACAAAGCACCTTGAGTAGATATTCTAGCATCTTAGGTTGATACTGAATGTAATCATTACCAGCATGCAGCTTATTACTGGCTCTGGTACTAACGAGGGTATTGAAGTGAGCTGTAAAAGCAGAATGTGTTGAAGTTTAACTTAATAAATAAATAAATGGAGGAACTGCAATAGTAGACTTGATGTTATTATGTGCAAGAGGTCCAGTATTAGACAGAATTTTGGTTGGTTTGGTATTCTTTTAGCAGAAGTGCTACCAAATGTTTCAAACAGTAAGATGAAGTGTTGGACTCATTGTGAGTGAATATCAGAGTCCAGCTCTGGCCTAGATCCCACCAAGCCAGTAGTCAGCTGTACAATGATGGATCTTCTGTAAACACTGCTCTTGGCATAGAGACAAAAAGAAGTATTTTGCACAACTCAGGGCTATAATAGTCAACAGTGACTGCTCAAGACAAAGTTGAAAGAGAGGGATCTGAGAACAACTCCACACCTTTATGTTTTCCAGGGAACCACAGGAATGACAATATTTTTCATCTCTCCAGAGATAAGACTGGAGTGAGCATTGTCTGGACTAACTTTTCTGTAACTGTAAGGGAAGAAGGAAAAATAGCTCCCAGTAGCAAAGCTGAAAGCTCATAGGTCAAAATCAGTAGGGAAAAGTGCTGTGAAGTTTCATTGTAGGTTAATTTGGTGTTGAGAAAGAAGAATTACATGTTTTCTGTACTCTCGTCCCTCTCCCAGAAACAGTAGCTTACCTCTTGCTGACAGTAAATATACTTCTTCCTTGGCTGACCATTCTCCTTTAGCATAAGGAGTCCATACTATATAAGCAACTTCTACTCTTGTGGGCTTTTGAAAGGAGCACTCCAGATCTTTCCTTGTTATGCTCTAGTTACCAAGGGGAAGAAGCTGAATTATTCAGATCTGCCTCTGCCAAAAGCAGTAGGAGGAAAAATCGACTGAAGCAGAATACAGTGGCAAACATGACGAAGTTCACACCCCAATCTCAGCAACTGTAATTGTCCCCTCCATCTGGGCTATGGAAGACAGGGAAAGACAATTTTCAGATCAACCACCTGTAGGAAAGTTGATCATGTTTTGGAACTGTCTTTATACAGAAGGTGAATTCTTTTTAATGTAGGGATACATCTTACAGTTTTTAGAAAATGCTAGTTTTTGAGATTGGAAGCAGCTTCAAAGAAACTATTTAATTTTTTTCTACATTATACAGCTTGAAAGCATATTTAGCAGTTCCAATTCATGCATTTTGCTTGCTTACTAAGAGTCTTCAAACTCAGCATGCAATGAACCCTGCTGATCTGAAACACTGAAAAGGCAAATTATTCTTGGTGTTTGCAGTAACAGTTTAAATAATTTAATCACAAGGGATAATCTTTCTTTTTTCAGTTTCCTAATTAATATTGCCTTGACCCTTTTAGAATCTTATAAATCAGGCCTAAAAAAATAGTTTTATCTATCTATCTATCTATCTATCTATGAGTAGTTTCTACACAAAAAGGAGTAAAAAGTACTTCTTGACAAGCATCTATTTAATTTGCAGGGGTTTTATTCCTTTGGCATAGCTGTCATAGGTCATTACAGAAAAGGAGAAGAAGAAGATTTCTTCAAAATGCATCAGATACACTACAAAATCTATTTTGGGGCTTATTCCCTTCATGTGCAGGTCTACTTTTGCACATTACATTTTTAATGGTACAGTGTTAAGATCCTTCTGTAAGAATTAGCTATGGATTAGAAGTATTTTGATGAAATAGCCTTTATTTTAAAAAGGTAACTCTGAATGTAGTAATCCATTAAATACATTCCTAGAAAGTAATTTTTAAACCCAAAATTATCAGATTTGTGAAATTTATTTAGCTAGAGATATGAAAATTTTATCAAACTGAATATCTTTCTTCAGTCATGTAGCAGCCATGGACCAGGTTGTTTTGGACAATGCAAGTTGGAACAATTATATTGACTGTATGGAGTACACCAAAAAAACCCCATGTCTGAAACCTAGTGTTGTGCTAGCGTAAAACTGTGGAACTGATCAGCCTGATAAATTAATTTATTTGACCAGCTTAGTGTAGATGACAAGGGTGATCGCAATTGGAACAGGCTGCCCAGGAAAGTGATGGAATCATCATCCCTGAAAGTGTTCAAAAATCTTGTAGATGTGGTGCTTAAGTGAACGGTTTAGTGGTGGACCTGAAAGTATTAGGTTGAGGGTTGGACTCAACCTCAGGGGTCTTTCCCATCCCCAATGATTCTATGATGGCAAGGCTGTGGATGTTGGTTACCAGGACACCACTGTTCATTCCATTCTCCTGGAGAAGATGGCTGCTCATGGCTTGGACAGGTGTACTCTTCACTGGGTAAAACATTGTATGGATGGCTGAACTCTGAGAGTGGTGGTGAAAGGAGTGAAATCTATTTGACAGCCAAATACAAGTGGAGCTCCCTAGGGCTCACTATTGGGGTACAGCTCTGTTTAATATCAAGTATCTGGATGAGGGTATAGAGACAACAGCAAGTTGGACAGGAATGTTGATCTGCTGGAGGATAGAAAGGCTCTGCGGGTGGATCTGGACAGGCTGGATTGATGAGCTAAGGCCAATTGCATGAGGCTGAACAATGCCAAGTGCCCCAACCTGCATTCAGGTCACAACAACCCAGACAGTGCTATAGGCTGGGGGAAGAGTGGCTGGAAAGCTGCTTGGTGGAAAAGGACCTGGGGGTTGAACAGCTGAACATGAGCCAGCTGGGTTCACAGTTGTCCGAGAAGGCCAATGGCATCCTGGCCTGTATCAGCAGTAGTGTGGCCAGCAGGACCAGGGCAGTGATTGTCCGTCCCCCTGTACTCAGCACAGGTGAGGCCACACCTTGAATCCTCACTCCACTTCTGGGCCCCTTACAACAAGAAAGACATTGAGGTGCTTGAGCATGTTCAGAGAAAGGCAATGGGGCTGGTGAAGGGTCTGGAGCACAAGGCTGATGAAAAGCAGTTGAGGAAGCGGAGGGTGTTTAGCCTGAAGGAAAGGAGTCTCAGGGGAGACCTTGTTGCTCTCTACAACTACCTGAAAGGAGATTGTGGTGAGGTGGGAATTGGCCTCTTCTCTCTGGTAACAAGTGATAGGACAAAAGGAAATAGCTTCAAGTTGCACAAGGGGAGGTTCAGACAAGATATAAGAAAAATTTCTTTATGGAAAGGGTTGTTAAGCACTGGAACAGGCTGCCCAGGAAAGTGGATGAGCCACCATCCCTCAAGGTCTTTAAACGATGTGTAGATGTGACACTTAGGGATTTGTTTTAGTAGTGGAGTTGGCAGCACTAAGTTTATGGTTGAACTGCATTTCAAGGATCTTTTCCAACCTAAATGACTCCATTATATTCAAATTTTTATATTATTCTCACACACTCACAATTCACCATAAACTTGAAATGCCAGTAAAAAGCAGTCTCTTTGGCAGACTCTGATACTGTTGTTTATACTTTTAAGATGATTTCTACTAGTGGAAAAGACACATATACATCTTATGGAGCTTACTGTTTGGAAACATTAACATGATGATGTGATACAAGGATAAAACTTACCTAAAACTAGGTATGCATTTTATGGGAAAAAAAAGTCCTCTTTTAAAAATAATGAATAAAATTTTTTCATTGGCATTGATCTTTTCTCACTCTGACCATGATAGTAAGAGAAAATATCTTACATTTTGTAATAATACACAGCAATATACTACTCTAGATTTAGATACGTCATCTGCTCTGCGACCTAGGAGCCCTAGTTTGCTAAATAACACATTTAAGTTAGAGATGGACGTTTGTAGCAAATGATGGAATGTGTCTCAGGCATGCTTACCCCCAAGATAGTTTGAATCATAAAATCTGAGTCTGAAAGCCTAGCAATACAGGAGAGGAAATACAGCACTGAGTTTACTTGCCTACTCAATGGTCTTCAACAACAAAATACCAACTCTATGTAAACATGAATCTTACAGAGGGTAAAAGTTGCACTTATCTAATGTTGAAATTCAAATAACTTTCTCTTTTCTGGAGTTTGATTTTTTTAAACACTTTTGTGAATGTTCTGTTGCCATTGTCATTCTAAGCTTAATTTAGAATACTCAGATAAAGAGCAGAACATTATATTGGTTTTTCCGTTTGATTTAATTTGTTTATGTCTTGGAGGGGCATCATTTAAGGTGGAAAATAATAGAATGACAAGGATAAAAAGAATGTGTTTTGCTGAAGTCCCTTAAATCCTCTCTTACTGCATAAGGTGCTCAAAACTTCTTGTTAACTATTGTTTTCATGGTTCTCCAAGTTATTGCTTCTGTATGAAGTTGATTATCAGCCCATTTATAATAAGAGGAATTGAAAACCAATAAATCTGAGATTTCCAAACTGGAATCCTTGTGAACTATCAGTAGTCTTTTGATCCTGCATTCCAAAATAGTACCGTATATTCTTTGTAGAGCCTCACTGCCTTCTCATTGATATGAAGCAGCAGAAAAAGCAGATTGGTCTGAAAATTTTTCAGAGTCCACAAGAAGGTTATTTGCAGAAATGTTTCTCTTACATTTCAAATATCTTTTTCCTTTTTCTCCCTTCTCTAACTTTTCTCTCATTATAACACGATAATTTGTGATATGCATCTGGTACCTTTCTTTTCTTGAAAGTTATTATAATTCTTTCATTTCTAACCTTCAATTTATGTTCCATTGTATCCTACTGAAATTATTTCCTATTGAACACATTCCCCAGTTCAGATAGTTTTATTATTGTGCCCTTTTCAATTCACTAAGGACGCCTTTACATCCTCATGGAAGTTCTTCAAAACATAGCTGACCTAAATCTTAAGCGGAAATGTAGTATCATTTCCCAAGAAGATTTCTGTTTCATTGTGTGATCCTGGAAGATCATTCTTAAGTATCACAGATATGAAATTGTTATGAAATGAATTTCCCAGGAAAGTGACCTCTCACCCAGGAGAGATTAAACATTTGCTTTTTATGTACCATCTCTTCTGAATGAGAATTATACCACAGTGCACTGTAAGAATGTATTGGTATGTATTTTTTATGTTATGCCAGGGTGGAAAAAGAACACTAAAGCATTCTTTAAAATAGATGAAATAATTTCTACTTGTGTTAGTATTTTTAAAGTGACACATTGTCTAAAACTAATACAGGGAACACTTGGAAATTATTTTAATTACAAAAATTCAAGAGTCACAAGACTTTGCAATGCCAGCACAGACAACAAAATTAACTTGCTTTTTCGTCTGTTCATTATAATAGAATTTAGTGCAGTGATCATGGGATCTTATTTTTGCTGTGCGTTTCTGGTTTTTGTTCACAGAACAGAGTCCTTTCTCAAACTGGTCTGTATTCAAGTGTGACCCTAAACCACTTTCTGAACACTGCTTGTACCCTGTTTGAAAATAGAGTTAAATTTTCTTTTGTTAGAGTTTCCTGTGATCACAATGACTCATTTCAAACTAACTTCTTTGCAGTACCATTCCAAAGGGAAAGTCTTCCTATCCCTATGGCATTGGTTAGGATACAAGAGGAAATTTAGGTTACAAATACTCCATAATCGTAGGCCACTTGATTCATGCTGCTTTGTATTGTGGTGATTACATAGGTTCAGGACACTGATTTCCATTGAACTCGGCTGAAACAGTGAATGCTGAAGTCTAATGTATAAAAGCACTGAAGGTCTCACACCAAGAGGAGGAAGGAACACACAAACCAGACTATTCTTGCTGCCCTTTGAACTGTGTCACTGAGACTGGTTTCAGAGCAGGGTAGCCTCAGTCACCTGCTTTTTGTCTGTGGGAAAACAGATTGATTATAACTTGATTAAGTTACCTGACCTATCTTGCAGGGAATCTGATTGATCTACTGGAATACTTTCTCCTTTCAAGAATGAGCTGGTTCTTGTGCACTAAAATAAAAGTTCTATTCTGGAGTCCCCTTTTTTGCTCCCTATCTAAACGTCTTCCCTTTCAGACCTCATTCCAAGGTTTTCTCTTCTTGGTTTATTGCCTCCTCTTGTTCTGGCCTGACTCAGTAATGAGACAAATTAACTGATATTGAAAATAATTTAGATTCACAAAGATCATGAAGGTTCTGGCAGTCCTTTTCACTTCTGCTAGAAGATTTTAAGCCAAAATAAAGTTGGATGAATTGGCCCATATCTTCTGGCAGATTGTGCAAGATTTTCATACACCTTTGTTTTTTCCTACTTCTTCCATCCCATAACAGTTCTGCTGTGGTCATGATATGATTAAAGTTGAAACACTTAATCAAGTGTTGCAATAGGGTATTGGTGTATGCATAAGAGCATGAAAATTAAGGTAATCGTATAACTATCACTCACCAAAGTGAACAGTTCTGGTGCAGACACATTCTGCGGAGCAAGGTGAATTTCTAGAACCAGGGGAACCCCAGGAGAGCACCAAGATGCTCTATTGACGGGAGGAAAAGAGCCAGCAAAACTTCAACCCAGACCATGAGGAGAGCAGACTTCAGATTGCTCAGGGAACTAGTTAGTAAGGACCCCTGAGAAAATGCTTTTGAAGGTACTGGGATCCATCAGTGCTGGTCATTCTTTAAGCACCACCTCCTAAGGACACAGCAGCAGGGAATTCCAGAATTTTGGAAGTCAAGCAGCTGAGGCAGAAGGCCAGCTTGGCTGACGAGGGATCTTCTTTTGGAGTTAAGTCAAAAAAGGAAGTTGTATGCCCAGTGGAAACAAGATTGGGTGACATGGGAGGAATACAGTGATGCTGCTCACCTCTGTAGGGGGAAAATTCATGTGGCCAAAGATCAACTGGTGTTATTGAAAAACACCTGAAGCACGATGCAGTCACCACTCACAGCCAGCACAGCTTCCTGAGGGGAAAGTCTTGCTTGTCAAACATAATTTCCTTTTAGTACAAGTAGCCCACCTCGCTGACCAAGGGAAGTAAGTTATATGGTATTTTTGTATTTCAGCAAAGTTTTTGATAATGTCTCTCACAGGATCATTCTGGACAAAATGTCCAGCACACAGCTGGAAAAACACATCGTGTGATACATGAAGAACTGGCTCACAGGTTGAGCAAAAAGGGGAGTTGTAATGAATGGGGTGACATCAGACTGATGACTTGTCACTAGTGGGATTCCACAGGGCTCCATCCTTGGCCCTGTGCTCTTCAACATCATAAATGACTTGGACATAAGACTTGAAGGAATATTAAGTAATTTTGCCAATGACATTAAATGAAGGAATAATAAGTAATTTTGCCAATGACATTAAATTGGGAGGAGCTGTTGACTCCCTCGAAGGCAGTGAGGCCCTATAGAAAGACCTCAACAAATCAGAGGGCTGGGCAATCACCAACCATATGAAAATTAACAAAAACAAGGGCCAGATTCTGCACCTGGGATGGAGCAACCCTGGATGTCCATACAGACTGGAGAATAAGAGGTTGGGGTGAAGAACTGCAGAAAGACAACTGGGGGTCCTGGTCGATGGCAAATTGAATCTGAATCAGCAGTGCCCTGTCATCCAGGAGGGCCAAGCCTGTCCTGGGGGGCATCAGGCACAGCATCGCCAGCCGGGCAAGGGAGGCAATTGTCCTGCTCTGCTCTGCTCTGCTCTGCTCTGCACTGGGGCGGCCTCACCTCAAGTGCTGTGTAAAGAAGGATATAAAACTACTAGAAAGCATCCAGACGAGAGCTAAAATGATGGTGAAGGACTAGAGGGGAAGCCATATTAGGAGTTGTTGAGGTCAGGAGACCTTATTGCAGTCTACAACTTCCTTGAGAGGGGAAGAGGAGGGGCAGACACTGACCTCTTCTCTTTGGTGACCAGAGATACAACCCAATGACCTCAGACACAAAGTGTGAGGAGCTTTCCTGTGCAGGATGAGGAGTTGGACTTGATGACACTTGTGGATCCCTTCCTGCTCAGGAAATTCTATGATTCTACAAAATAAAACAAAACAAAAGAAGAAAAAGAAAGATATCCAGATTGACCAAAGATTTAGACAAATATTTATCAGCTGTTCATTTAACTGATATAGAAGAAGACAACACACTTAAATTGTTGCAGTGAAAAGTTTTTTAAAAAGAGGGCTGAGTCACTGTCACAGGTGTACTGATCAATACTCTTCAATTAGAGAGATAAAATAAAAACCTCTATGTACTCAAATGCAAATCGAAAAAAATGGAAGAAGGGAACATAAAGAAAAGACTTAGTCATAAATGAAAAATGTTAAATCAATACCATGGAGGTGGTCCATGCATATTTTCCTTTAAAGGAAAATTCAGTTACCCTGCTACCTCTCAAAACCTCGGCTTTCTCAGAAATTGGATCTCACTTCTAATCAATGGTGGAGGTCTGGAAAAGTCTTTTTAAAATGAATGACAGCTTGGAAATCCTGCACAGATGGAGTATTTACTCCAGTAGATGTTTTTTTGCTATAACTCTAATTTTTTTTACTGTATTTTGCATAACCATTGTAATTGCATCACAGCTGTGTGTATAAATAAGAGTTTCAAGCAGTTTTAATCTTTTGCAGATGAACTTCAGAGAGCTATTTGCAACTCTGGCAATACCTCTTTTCAGGCATAAATACTACTTTCTGAGCTGGAAAATAATGTAATCATATTCTGCTGTTACATTGAAAACTATTAACAATGCTGATTCACCTACTGGCCAGAACACTTTTCTTCTAATCATTCCATTGCCTGGGAAAACACTCAAAATGCATGGATTGCCTTCAGAGCATTTTACTCCTGAACCATGATTGTCTGGGTTGACTCCCAGTGTCATTCCCAGTGTCATGGATGTAATAAAAGAAAACTAAAGTAATTATAATTAGACTGGTGTTAAAGCTGAAAACTATGCCCTGGTGCATCTGCCTCTGTGCCCAACCTCTGGCCAAAGGCTTGTGTGAGTTGCCAGTAAATTAACCAAAGCAATATTTGAGAGCATCCTGCCTGCACCACCTGCCTATAACTGTGTTGTGTTATGGAGAAATGAGGGATCACCTCTAGAAAAAGCTCAAGCTGTGGGAAATCCACAAAAGAACCTTCTGGATCTTCTTTGCCTTTTCACACTATGTGAATTTTAGGGTATGAAAACCTGTGTTATAAATGTGCAAAAATAAAATGATGAAAGATAGTAATAAAAAGTCCTTTGCAAGGCCTCTTTACTCCTGAACTTAAGCTGCTTTTAAGTGTCCCTAGCCATATGGTCAAACCAAAGTGAGAAGGAGAAAATGAATTTCTAGAATGAAGTTCATTGTTTTGGGTTGAGAATAACTTTTGGATATAAGACTGGTGATAAGATCAAACTTAGAGCAAGGAGACTGGATAATGGAAGTGAAAGTGACAGCAGCTGAAGCAGAAGGAAAAGCCTGAAAATTTCAAGTGCAGAAAATCATTTGGGTGAGAAGACTGGGTAACTTTTCGTCTACAATGTTATGCAAACTGACACACACAGAGCTTGATTGTGGAGACTTAGTAATACCTGCAATTCAACACTTACACTATGGATAGAAACTGAGCCAGGTTTGAAAAAGTGTTGCTTACAAATTGGCTAGTCCTTGAAAATGAGCAAAGCTGTAGATCGTATGTCTAAAAGTACTGAGAAAATAGAAATCAGGCCCTAATGCTAAGTAGGTTTTCTAGTGCTAACTGTTGTTACACTAGTATTTATTTTTGAGGGAGAAAAGGTGTTTGAGACAAGCTCCAGTGTATGACTGGTTTGCATGTAAACACTACTATTTTGGTTATTGTGAGACACCTGTCCTGACTCTATGGTAACAACTGATGTAGATTATGGCAAACTAAAACAATATTGGGGGATATAAACAAGAAGATGGTACCTGAGATGGAAATAAGAAATTTGAGGAATTTTTTGTCAAGGATAATTTGGAAATTAGAGAGCATAATTACATGTGTGTTTATTTTGATTCTACTTACCTTGAGATATTAATTATCTATTTTTAATTACTTTGTGGTTGTATTGCTGAATTCAGTTTGTGTCACACAAAGTGATAAAGTCAGGTATAGGATTTGTGCTTGATAAATCTGTTCAGGCTGATTCTATGCCTTTCACGTGCCTAGAAATTGCTTTGAGGGCACTTGTGACCGTGGGGATGGAGTTGCGGCTGACTTCAGTTTCCCACATCCCTCTCTACGCCTTCTTTGGGACATAAAATTAATGTTTTCCTAGTTGAGTTTTCTAATTCTGAGAACTTCTTCTGTTCACTGCCATCTTTCCAAGATGGTAGAACATCTTTGTGATGACTTTAGCCAGGTTATTCTGCAATGCTGAATATTTGATAAGCAACTTTGGACCTGTACATGTTCATCTTATTCAAGAAGCCCCTGACTAAACTTTTTTCTAATCACAACCTTCCTCTCTAAACTCTGTTGCCAAGGACATGGACTTAAGACACCAACTTGCCACAGAAAACCTGAAGGAAGAAAAGAGGCCAAGTACAGCAGTCTTTGCTTCATTTCCAGATTACCCACTGCACTGACTGCTCAACCAAAGCTTTTCTTGGCTTTCCTTTTGCTTCAGTGTACACCAGTACCTTCCCACTGACCCTCCCTTATCTTTCCAATTTTCTCTCCAGTGAAGAATTGGCCTTCCAAATGCTCCTTGAGCTCTTCTTTGTAATAAATATATTGCTACCTGTGCTTTTTTGAGCTTCTCTCCTTGCATTTGAGCTTAGGTGGGGTTCTTTAACCTGTCTGGAGACTTTCTGCTATGACTGCTCATTTTCTTGCACTTAGATCAATCGATTCAAAACTTGACTCACATTTTTGATAATCTTTGTGCTTTAAGGAAGCTACCCCTGAAGATCAATCAGACTTCATGAGCTCCTCTATCTTCTATGCAATCTATGAAATCCTGCCATGAGTTCACTGAATAGACTGAAAACAGTTCTGAAGTCCAAATGTTCTCCTGCTGCTTGCTTCCCTGTCTTACCTCAAGATCTTTAATTCTTCCATCTGCAGTTTTCAACAGCATAGATTGTCAGTGACTATCATATCCCTAACCAGTTCTTGCTATGTAGTAGAACACCTTCCTGGCTGGTCTATCCCATAACTTTGGGGGAAAAAATATCCCCAACACACTTTAAAAACTTTCTGGATTAGGTGTGCTTCACAGTGTTCATTTTTCAGTAGATATCAAAGTGGTAAAAGTCCTCTATGAGAATAAAGACTTGTGACTGGAGCATCTCCCAGCTGTCTGAATAATGCTTAGTATATCTTGAATAATGCTCAGTCTGTTTTTTTCTACTTTTTTGTAGCTTCCACAGTCATTCCTCAACACACATCTTTGACTTTTTACAGATCCTGTTTCTGATTATCATTCTGTAGGAGAGCTCCATGTATTCTTTTTGTTCCTTTATGTAGAATGCAATAATTTTGCCTCCCTTTTCCTGAAAATCATGTATCCATCTGTCTCACAACTCCATTCATAAAAACTATCCCATCTTGCTTTTGTGATTTGTTGCCCCATTTTTGTCAGGTATTACATCTGTTCCTTGACAGCAGCCTGCTCTTTAAAGATCATTATGGTTTTGTAGGAGCTAAAGCACTTCGTCAGCTTGAGAGCAGTGGATTCACTGACAGGATATATCTGCTCCTCCTGAAGCCTTTCTCCATGATTTGATTGAGAATCTCTCACAGGTCCCTATCCTCTTCACCTGAGTTTTCAGAGACATATAACCAACCTTGATCTCATTGTCCCTGAGCAATGTTGTTCATTCTTATGTGGTTGTAACAATGGGCAACAAGGAGCAGCAATTCGACGGCTAGATGAGTTCCAGCAGTCTCTGCAAGGCTGAGGATCCACTCCCTGGGCAAGTGCTAAGTCTCCTTCAAACAGAAAACTTGATTGGAAGACAGGCTTGAGTGCAAGGCTGCACTTCATTCTGTATTTTGACTTACAACCATTTTTTTTTTTTAAATATGTGCACATTCCAATGAAGAAAAAACATTATTTCACCCATTTTATTGAAAATAAACCAACTTACAAAATCTAATTTCTTCTTGTAACCCTCCCTCAAACAGAGACTGTATTCTTTCCCACTGTTGCCCTTAAGGACCTGAATGGCCTCTTTCACACGACTGGAGAATTCTCTGAAAATAACTATATGAAAATAGCTTCTAAGGAGAGTTGACTTACTTCTTAAGGTACACTGTTTATATGCCAGTAGTGCAGTCAACATGATATCTTTGATATTTCAGAGATTTTTGCTTCAGTTCAAGACTTGTAAAATGGCTATTCTTTCTGGGAACCTTTCACCTTATTGCAGCTTGTGTAGGAGTATGAAATGTGTAGCTTATTTGCTGGCACTTGTGTAAATGTGCAGCTTGCCCTAGAAGTTTGGATTAAAAGGTAATTTCAGGCCTAATGAATACGAAGGGCCAGTTTTTGTGATTCACACTGGCCCAGACTTCTGTTTGATGTTGGTGGATGCTTAGGGAGATAAAAGAACTGGAGTTTTAGACCTGATGCTGCTTAGCCATCTGTATTTGAATATTTTCCTTTAAATAAGAGGCCCTTCAATCTATTTAGATTAGGTAGTAGAATAACTGGACTGAACTTCTCTGCATATAGAGCTTTGGATTCTCTGTATTAGGAAAATGTCTGGTACTTTAGCAGCTGAAGTAAAGACTTGGTTTCCTATAATTAGGAATCAGCTTCAGGAGTTTTAGCTCTGATCCTAAGAGGATAGTTTAAGAGGTGATAAAACGAAAGTGAGCAGAAAGTCTTTAACATTAAACTTTTAATGGGAAGGACTAAAATATTCAAACACTCCATCCAGTAAAAAATGATGTCCCTGGAGGTCAGTAGTGGGGCCAGTACTGTTCATGATCTTGTCAGTGACATGGACAGTGGGATTGAGGGCACCCTCTGCAAGTTCACTGACAAAACCAAGCTCTGTGGGGGGCAGTCAATATGCTGGAGGGAAGGGATGCCATCCAGAGGGACTTGGATAGGCTCATGAAACCTTGTGAAGTTCAACAAAGAGAAACGTAAGGTCCTACACCTGGGGCATTCCCAGGCACTCCTATAGGTTGGACAGAGAACTGATTGACAGCCACCCTACAGAGAAAGAGTTGGTGGTGCTTGTTGACCATGAACCAGCAGTGTGCACTCACAGCCCAGAAAGGGAGGGCTGGGTCTAGATGATCTTTAAGGTCCATTCCAACTCCTCAACAGTCCATGACTCTGATCCTCGTTCTGCAGTAACCGAATTTTGCTCAGGCTTTTCTGAGCTGACTTAGAAGGGGACTGCTTCTGGAAAGTGATTAAAAGTCAGAAAATAAGATTTCAAAGCAAGTATTTCAAGAACAGCATTTATTATTCAACCTATTTTTTTTTTTTTTTCCCCATAAGGGAAAATGAAGAACAACTGTATTATGTTCTGAAATTTTAATTCTCTGTTTGGGACTGGGATTTGTCTCAATGTCTTTAATCAAAAAATGTCCATTTATCCAGCTATATAGAACTATTCTGATCATCTCCACACACTGATTTATATTCCAGCTGCACAACATTCCTTCTACCAGCTTTATATGAATGTAAGAATGCTGTTGCAACAACTCTTTTTCCTGTTCTTATGCTAAGCTATGCCTGTGAGCTGGAACCAGATCCCCTTTAGATGAACAAGATAATTTCTTCAATCATGCTGCAAGAACCAGCCAGGCTTCCCCATTGTTCACTTACAAATATAGTGAGGAAGAATTATCTATAGAAAGGCACTTGAAATCCACAGACTTACAAATGGGAAGTGAGTGCCAGGACTGACTTATGTGAGAAAGGAACCATCATTATGAGTCCTGCTAGCCAGAGGAGATGAAGGATGAGTCTAGTTTTCAGAATATTGATTATTTACATAGAACAAATTCCTGGCATTCCTCAGCATTTTCTTATAGTGTTGTGCAGATTTTGACAGGGATAATTTTCTTTGTAGTAGCTACTATGGAGCCATGTTTTGGATTTGTGCTGAATACTGTTGATAGCACAGGGATGTTTTGATTACTGCTGGACAGTACTTACACAGAGTTAAAGCCTTTTCTGCTCCTCACACTGCCCCACCAGGGAGTAGGCTAGGAGTGCATGGCAACTTGGGAGGGGACACATGATAGGACAGCTAATCCCAACTAACCAAAAAAATATTCCGTTCTATATGGCATTTTGTTCAGCATATACAGCTGGGGGATGAAGAAGAAGAAAGGGGGCAACACATTCAGAGTTTGTGATGTTTGTCTTCCCAGGTCACTGTGATGTGTGATGGAGCCCTGCTATCCTGGGAATGGCTGAACACCTGTCTACCCTTAGGAAGCGGTAAATGAATTCCTTGTTTTGGTTTACGTGTGCTCGCAGATTTTGTTTTTCCTATTTATCTTTTATCTCAATCTACAAATCTCACTTTTGCTCTTCCTATGCTCTCCCCATTCCACTGTGGAGTAGTGAGTGAGAGGCTCTGTGGGGCTTAGTTGACAGCTGGGGTTAAAATATGACAACTGTGCAAAGTTTATACTTTATTTGAAATTCTAGATGATTAAGGACTTCAGACTAGCAAGTTTCTTATTATAGCTCTAATATTTTTCCTTCTAGTTCACTTAGCTTTTCCTGGAAATATGACAAGGTTTATTCTTAGTTTTAAAACAGTGTTATAGGTTACAAACTCAGCCCTAGAAGCTGCAGATCATCTTGAAGTCAGTCACAAAACTGGTATCTAAAACACCTGATACCCATTACTGTGCAGATAATAACTGGTCTTTACTGAACAGGTATCAAACTAACTAATAAGTAAGAACTGCATTTGTTTTTATGGGATAGGTAGTGATTAGACCTCACTATCGAGAAGTCCATTATATACAGCATATTTATGGGACTCTATATTTCACAAAATAGTCTCAATATGTTGTATGTCAGTTCTATAATAGTAATTTTTTTTTAAAAATTGTCTTTTTTTTTTTTAAGAAATCATTGCAGTGAAAGAAAGAAGTAGGCTTCTGTGTTATGCATATGATGGGAAGTAATTTTCAGGTATTCAGGAAGTAGGAAAAAATGTGCTTTTAGTAGTAAAAAATGTGTATATCAGTTCTNTGCAGTGAAAGAAAGAAGTAGGCTTCTGTGTTATGCATATGATGGGAAGTAATTTTCAGGTATTCAGGAAGTAGGAAAAAATGTGCTTTTAGTAGTAAATATGTTGTATGTCAGTTCTATAATAGTAATTTTTTTTTAAAAATTGTCTTTTTTTTTTTTAAGAAATCATTGCAGTGAAAGAAAGAAGTAGGCTTCTGTGTTATGCATATGATGGGAAGTAATTTTCAGGTATTCAGGAAGTAGGAAAAAATGTGCTTTTAGTAGTAAAAAATGCTTCTATATCTTATTTAATTGAATTGGAGTGTTCCCAGAAGTCATACCAATGGTATCTTGGTTATCTATGATGAGGAGATTTTGATACATCATTTAAGAGAATTGATTATTTTGATTTGAAGTTCTTTACAGACTGTGGAATTCTAGTAAAATACATGTAAGATTATGTGACCATAATTTAAATAAAATTTTAAAAAAATCAAAATAAAAATTATTTGAATATGAGTAAATTTATTCTTCAGGTGTGAAAGACACTTAATATGTTACAAAGTATATGAATACATAAATTAGAGAGTATAGCTTATAAGAGGTAGATTTAACATATAGCTTTTTGAGTTTTCCTCCCCAGAATGATACTTTTCCATCTTTTTCTGCTACTCGTAGAAGTCTTGTGCAAGTTTTCTTACAAAGAATGCCGTCTTGTTTTGAACATTTTCATTATGATATCTATTAGCCTGTGACTTGTCATTCATGGTTAATAATTTGACTGGCTATTGTCACACTTACTGAAAGTAACAGGAATGAAGTACCTAAGCCTTATCTTATACAGCTTCCTCATTGTAGGGGAAGAAGAGCAGTCAAACCATAGGAATTCTGTTTGCTTACTTAATAAATGTGCCAATTGGATGCTAAAGTTTTACCACTGGGTTAAATACACTACCAGATTTGACAATTCAGTCCTTCCTACAAGAACTGCACTTTGATCTTAAGCTTTTTAGTGGTGGATTTAAAATGGCTTGAGATCCAACTATGATTTTGGGTGTTACAAACTTTGTGAAAATCAAATATTAAAAATGGACAGGATAGCTACCTAATTTTTTGAATAATTTGCCTCAGTTTTTGAAATAGAGGCTTCAGTTAACTTCTGTCTTCATATAGAGTTGGGATCCAGGAACCATGAATGACAGCAGGAGAGTGAAATAAAAGGGAGAGAATGGTCTTGTTTTCCAGGAAATTTAACTAGCTTGCACATTTTCTGGAAAGTATGAAAGCATCACAGTCATGATATTAAAAACTTGTATTGAAACTTGTATTTTTCTCTTGAAAACAATGGTTATTCCAGAGAGGTGATGCGGCTTAATGAAGGGCTCAATTGTCTAGGCATGATATAGCTGGGGACATGATGGCTAATTGGAATGATCCACAGGGAAACGGGCAAAGAGGAGAAAGCATTAGATTCCACTATGCCAGTCACAACTGATAAAGGAAGAGGTTCATTTAGGTCTACTGGAAAGGCTTTGTGTTTCCTAGAAAAGAAAGGAAAACTTTTCAGCTTGAATGCTAAAAAAACCTGTTTCTTCAGTTATTACACATGGAAGTTCAGAAAAATTATCTGATGCAAATATATTATTTCTCTCAATGATCTAAACAGACAAAAGACCCTAGGAATTTTCAATTTCTACTTCATGCAAACACATCTTGGGGTACTCTAAATCATGCTGATACTTGAATGATGAATTGTCCTGGATGTCATATAAATATCAATATAAAAATATATTATCAAAATGAGGTACAAAATATATCTCTAATGAGCAGCTAGTCTTCCTCTATATTAAAGTAAAAAAGGTATGTTTTCTTTCCTGCTTCTGAAGGAGAAAGAGAAGCTAAGATCTGTCCCAAAACTGCATTGAAGGTTTCATGACCCTGATCTGCTCCTCTTTTAGTTAGCTTTAGGCAGAGGAGGAAGAGGGCTTGAATTCTCATGTTAAGCATATGGGTGTGAGTACATGTTTTGAATTTTGTCTGTTTTTAAATAGCAGAAGGACTGAAGAATCACTGAGGAAACAAGTTAGAAATGGAAATTGCTAATGAGAAGTGATCATCTTAGGAACATGAGCAGGAGCAGCTGTGAGACTGTATGAGTATGAAAGCCTGGATGTAGAAAGAATAAAAAGTTTCCTCATTCTCACAACATAATGGATTCAAACATATTTTGTCAAAATGAAGCCCAGTTGTATTATAATTTTGGCTTCATATATAGATAATAAAAGGACAGTCCGTAGTTCCATTTGCAAGCTCATCAAGACCAGGGAAGTAGATTGAAGTGTGTGCATTAAAATAGAGAGCTGGGCAATGAAAATAGACATACGATTGCAGGATATGAAATCTCATATGACAAGGATTATGTATTTCTAAGGCAACAGATAGACAAAAACTGATAGTTTTATGTGATAGTTTTATGGGACAGAGTTCCTGTATGGATAAAATACTGCTGTTAAAGGAAAATAATTCTTGAAGAAATGATGACTTTTTGGGGGGCAGGAGGAAGTTAGATGCCCAAAAACAATCTTAGTTACAGACACCTCTGGATCATGAAACAGCCTCTTGTGACTGTAATTTCTGGTTTTTAAGTCTTCATAAGACTTTCTATTATATCTGAAAGAATCTGTTGCTGGCCTATATCATCCAGATTCTTTTCAAGTTGCAGGAGAAACAAACACGCAAAAGGAATCTGTAGATTGCCTTTCAAAAAAAAGTGTACTTAAATTCTTAAGCCATCATTCATATATCTGTTTTATAAAAGTACCACAGAATTTGTTGATAGTGTTTGGATTGTTTTCAAAGAACAAACTTGCTTCTTTTAAACTATAGCTTGAAAAGTCTACTTCTGTTCAACAAAGTGCTGTTGAAAGGTTTCTGAATTGCTATGGAATTATTTTCATTTCTTGAAATGGGCTTCTAAAAAACTCAAAAATTAAGGAAGTTAGACTTGTTTGGGAGTCTTTGCTAAGTTTCTTTTTACTTTATTGTCAAGGTCTAGGGGTCAATCCAGCTGGCACTACACCTTCAAAGTCACACTTAGGAGGACCAGGAGGTATAAAAACAACCTACGGACTTTGACTTGTAGATTAAAAATCATTTAGATTTAAAATATAATTAGTATTGAACATTTTCTAATTATAACTGAAATGGGACAGCTGGCATTAAGAATCAATGAGATATAAATGTGAAGAAGGAAAGAGAAGGAAATATAAAACAACTAATTTGCGGTCAGTCTTAGGAAAAAGAACACAGTTTAATCAACTTGATTTCTAGAAGGATAAAAACTAATAATTAATAAGTAATATAATTACAGGCTAATCACCAAAAATGCAAATAAACAGTAAGTGGAGGGATGCTGTATCTTAATGAGTGCAAGTGCCTTGAAGATTGAAGGGTATTTAATTGCCTGAAGGAATATGGGACTCTACATGGAATGCAGAAGGAGGGCGATTTTGGGCTTGTGTATTAAATTTTGTAGAAAATTTTAAGGGGATAGTGGAACCATGAAAGATGTAATGAGTTATTTAGAGAAGGACCAAAGGTGGAGGAAGGGAGGAATAGGGGTGAACTGGGGAAACAAGCATAGGCAAATGGAGAGACAAGGAGGCAGGTCACAGCACAAAATCTGCCAGAGCTCAAGTGTTTGGACAATGTCCTCAGGCACATGGTGTGAGTCTAGGCGTTGTCCTGTGCAGGGCCAGGAGATGGACTTGGTAATCACTGTGCGTCTCTTCCATCTCAGCATATTCTGTGATTCTACGATTTCTTTCAAGTACTAAAACACTTCTGGATGTGTAGTAGTTTTGTGCTGTGGCAAAGATGGAATTAGAATAATAAATCTGTTTCAAAATAATTTCTACACCTAAAACTTGTGTTCATAGCTGTGTGTGATTGAAAGAAACAAATGCTGAATTTTCTGAGGCATGATACTAAGAAAATAGACAGATGTTATCTTAAAAATCAAAGAAAACCTCCAATATAACAATAATGTTGTGGGGTTTTTAGTGTCGAGGTGTTTTTTTATTTTTTTGGCAGGTGGGTTTTTTCTTTGTTTGTTGTTTGTTTTTGTTTTTTGTTCTTACAGTAATACTTAAGGAATTCGTTTTTTATTTCAGATATGTTGGACAACCAATTCAATGTTGGATTCCAGCTCAATTTACCGGTTCCGTTTTTTCATTTTTTTGGTAAAACAAAAGAAAAATTCCAAAATATTATACAANGATGGTGGTTTTTTTCCAATTTTTCTGTTTCATAGTTTTATTCATATACTCAAATTCATTCAAAAGCGAGCTCCAGTCCAGGAAGGGAACACACACTGTGAAGTAAAGTTATACTTTGGTATCAGTTAATGTTCATATTAACACATGACAAAAGTCAACAGCTGAAGAAATTGTTCAATGAGGGCAACTGGAGTTAATGCAATGCCTCACTTGAGCCTAGTTTACTTTCTGTGTGAATGAAGATCATATTAAAGATAATTGGTTTAGGGAGTACATTAGAAAGAGCCAACAAGTTTTTATTTCCCTATTCTGTAACCTTAAAAATTTCTAACTCACTGTGAACTGGCCTACTTCTGAGCAGGATCTCTGAAGAACAAAGGATTGAATCTCTAGAACTGAATGGACACTGCCAGTGTTTCCCTTCTAAAAAATAGCAAGTATTTTTTTGAAGTGCTCTGAACTGCACCGACAGTTCTTCACAAAAAATAATGAAGAAATGCTTTCTGATTTGCTACAGATAACAGATGGTGTGAAAGAAGTCTGTCATACATCATGTTCAGCTGCCAAATCTCTTCTTATAAAAGGATTGAATAAATATCCCATGCAGATGATATTTTATGAAACAGATAATTCTCCCCAAAATAGAAATATTTTTAGAGCTTTCCAATTTCTGCAAGTATGTAAGTGTAAACAGAGTAAGAAAAAAGATCTGTACTCTGTTTTATGGAGAGTGACAGGAGGGGTTATTTTTTAAAGCATTTTAAATTTTTTTCTGTACATTGAGGGGAAAATATGATTCAGATTAAGATGCAACATTGAAACATTTTAATTGCACATAGTTCTTTTTATTACTGACCGCTTATTTTTTTAATATATCTCAGAAAAATTGTTTGGATTTTTTTTTCCTCACTAGATTCTAATCATCTTCAATGCTTTTTAATAGGAATTAAGAAGCTCATCAGGACAACCAGATTTCCCCAACTGGTGCTGCTACAGTTCATGGCATACAGTGTTTGTTCAGGAATAAGCTGGTTTTGGTTTTTCTTTTTTAGCTTCCTTTTTATTCTTTTTTGGGAGGAAGGGTAGTTTTTGTAGGAATCTTCTTGGTTGGTTGGTTTTTTTAATAGAAGGAGAATAATTTTCGCTCAGACCGTTAATAGAAATTAGTCACCTAATTCTTGTTCGGTTTGGTGGTACAGAATTGTCATCATGATTGCTGAGATTAAGGTTTATACTGTGGTGAGAGTTATAGGTGTATATGATCCAAGCAAAACTCTTTAACTGGAAGACAGCCTGAACTCCCAGTAGTTACCAGTGTGTCACCCTCCATTGCTTTCAAGATATCTGCCTCCTGAATTATAATTAGGAGGCTTCCTCAAATAGTAAAATCAAAACTTTCAGGTTGTGGTTTTGATGGTTTTTTTTTATTGTTATGTAATGCTAACACATATAGACCAAGTGATTCCCAAGCTCTATACTGCTGGTCTCAGGAAGAAAAACTCAGATCTGGAGATATTTGCTAACTCATGTTTGTGTCCAGAAATTGTTGAGTGAAGACATAACAAGCTTCAAAACCCTTGGTATTTGACAATTAAAATGCCCTTTTCCAACTGTGCTTAGCACAGAGAGCATCCTGTCCTGTTGAACAAGTTTGGGTTTATGGTGAAAAGTTTCAGTACGATTTAAACTCTCAACCAGCTACAAAATCAACCAGTCTTATTTTCTCATTCCCCCCCCCCC
>VXAD01001024.1:1746436-1794513 GCA_013399195.1 Dicrurus megarhynchus
CCCCCTCCCCCCCACATTTCCTGGTATGGAGTTCTCTGAAGCCAAAGGATAGCTCTTTGAGTTCTGTCTTAGTACTTCTACTCTTCTCTGAAGTGAAGACTTTGAGTCTTTGAGATGGAATTTAGTACTTGATGCTATCAGCAGTTTAGAGTGATTTGTCTGAATTGTCTATTCTTATTCCTATCCAGATCTCAAGGCTTATTTCAGTATAATACAGAACAGGGGATTTTTGTGCTTGTTTTTTTTTTTTTGCTCACTTCAACGTTAGGTCCAGATGTCTGTATAGAAACATCTCCAGAAATCTGAGCTTTGTGAAGGCAAAACTCCTAACGTTTCAGCTAGCACTTCAGTCTTGTTAGATACACAAAGAAGTATTGTTCTGTCAGATTCCAAGTCAGTATGCTGAAAGGCTTCATCACGGTGGACAAAAAGCAGGAAGGCTTCTTTATCTTGAAATGAGGAATTGTTTGGTGAAATTTAGGGATTTTTCTTTAATAATTTTTCCGCACCCGCAGCTAATCTGAAAGTAGGTTAGAGACTCAAATGTCTAAAAGTCAGTTTTTTCTTGTCCAGAAGTTAACTGTAATATTTTGAAAAATAAGAAAATCTAAAATACAGTGCTTTTCTCACATCTTGATGCAATATTTTTCACTGATTTAAGCTTATTTATTAAATACACCTCGTGGTTCACAATGTGCCTTTGGCAATCCTTACTGGGCATAATTGCCACTAATGAAACAAACAAATGCTTACAGCTAACAATAACAGTGCCAAAATCTGATCCTGCTTAACTGAGGATATCCAATGTGAGCACAGCTGGTTGCCGTAGATAGTACAGCAGACATTGCAGAAAGGTACTGAAGCAAAAGGTGTGAAAACCTTTTTAACAGTTCTGGCTTGCATATTGTACAGAGAATAACTGCAGGATGTGATTAGTGAAAAGGAAGTACCTATTCTTAAAAGACCAATCATTTTCCCACAAGAGTCAGAAAGCTGTTTCACAGCATGTGATGCATTATCAGTTTTTCAAAACTCTTGCAGTGAAATTATCGTAATATTCTTATTTGGTGTATTTTTTATACTTCCTGCTATGGTGTGTGCATTCAAATGTACTCTGAATGACGAAACATCTTTTTAGTTCTGGACTAAATTGTAATGCTCTTGAAGGTTGAAGACACATCTTTGTGCTTAGAGAAGCAGCATCTTGGGCTGTCCCTTTCACTGAAGCCTCCTATAATTTCATACTGCAAGTTGCTGCTTTAGTTAGATACAGGTTGTTGACAGGTGGATTCCCCCAATGTTGCCCTTTGAGTGTCCTTCCTCACAGAATTCTCTACTGTTTATTTTCCTTTTCCTGTTTTGATATTTTGAGTAAACTTCATTGGTATCCCCAGTGACACCAGTGGAGCTTCTCATTAAGTAAAGTAGCTCTTTTCTAATGAAAGAGATTAGAGTTTCTCTGTGTGGGAGAAAAATCCAACAACAATACCCTCAAATGTGTCAGAGTTGGTTGATTTGCGTTTTTGTGGGGGTTTTGAGTGTGTGGGGGGTGTAGAAAATTGTTGCTGTCCTATAGCATAGCAACATACCCCTTGCTTGTCACTCACAGAAGTTAAAAATCCAGTAACAGGCTAGCGTGATTTGAAATACCCTCTAGCTGTCTTGTTACTTGTTGGTTTGATATTGTTCCTCCCCTGGGGGGTCTTATTGGTTTACTATCATGTACCTTCTTTCATGATTGGTTCATTCTGTTATCTCTACCTGATGATGTAACACCTTAAAACTCTCTGCGAGAGGACAACCGGGGTCTCTCTGCTTTAGCTCCCCTTCAAGTTAACTGGCCCCTGCCCTCTCGAGGGCAGGAGAAAATAAACTTGGAATGCAGCTGACAGAGTTTCCACTCTTTCCTCCGTACCTTCCGCTGCTGGCTACAGCATGCCTACATGCTGTGAGGAGGCGTTGGGCTGTACTGGTAAACTGAGGCACGCAAACCTCAGTTACCATCTTCCAGTCGCTAGCTCACGCGGGCATCGGACCACGTTTACCTGTGGGCCAGGCTGGGAACAGCCTGGCCGGCAGAGATTTTAACAGAAAATGACAATGAAGCTTGTGTTTATGTAAAAGGGAATACAGACTATCAAACCCACTGATTTTTAACTCTTTTTTTCAATAGCCTGAGTCACATTTTTATATTTTATTGACTAAACCTACTTTGAGTGAGGGAGGACTGAGAAGCAGATATTGGCTCACTTCTTTAAAAGAATGGAGTAGGAAGGATGTACAGAGCTATTTAAATTACTCAAGCTTCTAAACAAAATGCCAGTGATAATTCAGTCATAACTTCTTGATCAATAAATGGAAAGGACAAAGAAAATCTCTGCCTTTCATTTAATATTTTACATTTGATCTGTATAGATATTGGTAAAATAAAGTAGAAATAAAAAAGGCATAGAAACCTTCATCTAATCAAAGTATGTTGCTGTCATATTTTATTACAATCACAGCTTCCAAAATGGTAGTGAAATCTGTTAGAGAAGCAGTACAACTCCTAAGCCTTAGATTTTAGTGGTACGGGGTTTTTTTAGCATTAAGAAAACAGTATTTATAGATGGGTTGAAGGAAAGTATGAATTTTAAAAAAAAACATTAGTTACATGGACACATCTGAGAGAACAAGGAAATATGCAGTGTCTTACTACTTAATAGCTCTCATATGTTCCTCAGGCAACATATAGAGAAAAAATAGGTTTTAGAGCCCTCATTTACAAGTGTGACAAAGCCATGCCTTTTGAAAGGCTTTGGTATGGGTAGTTTGGTCTATGGAAGAACCTGTGAGACATTGACTAATTAGAGTAATGCAGACCTCATTAATAATTCTCAAGGTCTTACTTGGAGTTTTCTTTTTAACTTGCCATCACTTCCTCTATTTTTTTCCTCTTAAAGTTTTTTAGAGAAATAAAAACCTGCCTGTGTTGTATCTCTAAAGAAATGCAATGATTTGTTTTTTTTTTTTTTTTAAGCTCAGCAAGACTGCTGGGTGTTTCAATGACCAAAAAATATATCACTGTAATTTTAAGTTTTGGGACTTGCCACTACTTCACCCATGTGGTTCTTTGAGATTTGCCCCACCAAGCTCAAGTATTAGATGCCTCAGTAGAGAGGAACTTCCAGAGAATACTTTTGCCTGGCTGTGGTGGATTGACCATGGTCAACGGATAGGACCCAAACCAGTCACTTTTTCCCTCCCTGTCAGTGGAATGGGGGAGAAAGAATTGGAAGGGAAAAAAGAAGAAAATTCAGGGATTGAAATAACAACAGTTTAAATATGTTAAGTAAAGCTGTGCATACAAGCAAAGCAAAATATTCAGTACTTTGTCTTGGCAGGCAGATATAGAGCCAGTTTTGGCAGGGCCTCAGCGTATGTAACAGTTACTTGGGAAGTCAGATGTAGTATCCATATATATATTCTCCCATCTTCCTTTCTCTGATTTCTACTGCTGAGCATGATGTCATGAGGCATGAAAGTCATATGGTATTGGTCAGTCTCGGTCAATTGTCCTGGTTGTGTTCCCTGACAATTTCAACGCTTTCAGACTACCTGCTGGGGAGGCATAGTGCGTAGGGTGGGGAGTAGGGAATCGCCCCTGACATGTGCACACACTGCTCAGCAGTAGTAAAAACACTGGAGTGTTACCAATACTGGTTTTGTCACAAATTCCCTGCAGAACACTACTATGAAGGCTTTGTATAGGGTACTAGGAAGAAAACTCCATCCAAGCAGAATCTGGTATGTAGGCCTGAGATCAGAATGCTCTCCCACTGCCAATTCATTCTTATCAGCTAGAGTGGAGGGAGAGTGAGACACTTCTCACAGTGATTACAGAAACCTGGATTTCTCTCTGAATTTGAGTGAGTCCTGACATTAAAATCTGAGACCCTGGGATTCCTAAGTTTATCATGCAGTGCCATGGATTTGGTGAGACAGAATCATAGAATAACTTTGGTTGGAAGGGACCTTTGAAGGTCATCTAGTCCAATCACCCAGCAATGACTTCAGTCTGACCTGAAATGTGTCTGGGGATGGTGCATCTTCCACCTCCCTGGGAAACTTGTTCCAGTGTCTCACCACCCTTATTGTATAAAATTTCTGCCTTAAACCTAGTCTAAATCTTTTAGATTGCAACCATTACCTTTTGACCTACTATGAAACGCCCTGAAAAACTTTGTCTCTATCTTTCTTACAAGTCCCCTTTAAGTACTGAAAAGCCATGATAAGATCTCCCCAGAGCCTTCTGTTCCCCAGGCTGAACCACCTCTTTCAGCCTGTCTTCACAGGAGAGTTCTTCCACTCCTCTGACCATCTTTATGACCCTCCTCTGGACCTATTCTAAAAGGTCCCTGTTTTTTCTGTGCTGAAGACTCCAGAGCTGGACACAATACTCTAGGTGGCATCTCACTGGAGTGTAGTAGAAGGGCAGAATCACCTCCCTCAACCTGCTGTCTTTTGATTCAGACTGGGATGCAGATGGCTTCCTGAGTATAACTGCACACTGCCAGCTCATGTCCAGCTTTTCATCCACCTCTATTTACAAGTCCTTCTCAGCAGGCTGCTCTCAATCCCTTCAGCCCCCAGCCAACCGGGAGTTGCCCTGATCCAGGTGGAGCAGCTTGCACTTGTTAAACTGCATGAGATTCCCATGGGCCCACTTCTCAAGCTTGTCCAGGTCCCTCTGGATGGCATCCCAACCCTCAGGCATGTCAGTCACATCACTCAGCTTGGTGTCACCTGCAAACTTGCTGAGGGTGCACGGATCCCACTCTCTTTGACATCAATGAAGACATTAAATAGTACTAGTCCAAGTATGGATCCCTGATGGACAGCACTTGTCACTGATCTTCACCTGGTCATTGAGCTGTTGACCACTACATTCTGGCTGCATCCATCCATCCAGTTCTTCATCCACCGAACAGTCCATTCATCAAACCCATATTTTTTCAATTTAGAAAAAAGGGATGTTGTGGGGGACCATGTCAAAGGCCATACAGAAGTCCAGACAGATGACATCTGTAGCTCTTCCCTTGTTCACTCTTGCAGTCACAGAAGGCCACTAGTTTGGTCAGGCAGGTTTTGCCCTTGGTGAAGCTCTGCTGGCTGTCTCAAATCACCTCCTTGTCCTCTATATGCCTAGGAGAATCTGTTCCATGATCTTCCCAGGCACAGGGGTGAGGCTGACAGGTTCTCAGGTTCCCTCTTCCTAACATTTTTAAAAATGGGTGAAATGTTTCCCTACTTCCAGTCACCAGGTTCTTCTTCTGACTGCTGTGACTTTTCAAATATCATGGAGAATGGCTTGACAGTTTCCTCAGGACTCTGGGACCTGATGAGATGCGTCCCATAGACTTTTATACTTTCAGGTATTTCAGGTGATCACAAATCTGATCTCTTGCAGTGGGAAGGAATTTACTTCTCCAGTCACCAAGTCTCCCAGGCCATCCACTCGGGAGGTGTGGGAAGTGAGGTTTCCTGAAGACTGAGATGAAAATGTTTTTGGCACCTCAGCCTTCTCTTCACCTACTGTTACAAATTTTCCAGTTGTGTTCATCAGAGAATGTTTTCTTTGACCACATTTTCTGGCTGACATACCTATAGAAGCCCCTCTTATTCTTTGCATCCCTTGCCAAGTCCCTCCATCCACGCTTTGAAACCTGCACCAATGCATGACCGCTGCAGCCTGGGCTGCCTGCAGTCTTGATGTCGCTGATTAGCTCAGGTGTGCTGGTGACCATGATGTCCAGTATCACATCCTCTCTGGTAGAGTTCTCTATCACTCCTTCAGTACTGCAGGAGTTGCCTGGATTGCCTACAGTTTACCATGCTGCTCTGTCATAAAACAGTGTTTAGAACACCATCGATATTGTAACATCTAACAGTTTTTGTGTAAGTTAGTGAGGCTGTCACACTGAATTGACTTGTGGCTTAAATAGGCAAACAGAAAAATAAAAACAGCCTCAAAAGCATTACTCTTTTTCTAGCAATTCTAGAAGGATATTGTGAAGTATTTTGTCTAGAGATGGGAAGATGAGCCTCAAAACAAACTATGTGTATAACCAGTCTGTATAACCAGTTATACCAGATGGTATAACTACCATCTCGTAACAGTGAAGTTGCTGATAGCACAATGTCAAAGTGAAACACCAGAGAGTCTCCTGGGATTGTAATTGAAGGTGATATATTTCTTTTCACTCATTTTTCCCTTTTTGTTTCCTTGCTTTTATTAGGTTATTAACTACTTCTTGTTATAAATAGGATCTTCTTACCACATTTATATAGAAGTTGATATAACAGCTTATTTTTAAGTGCTACTAATGGATTTTGAGTCTGCCTTCTGAATAATTTGATCTCTTAATGCTGAAGAAAGAAATATTGATGAATACACACGACTTAACAATTTAAAATTCATTCTATTCCTTTTTATCATCTAATTTTCATCTTAGCTGACTCAGTGAGTCAGATCTGCAAAGGATAGAATTCATCCAAATATGAAAGGAATTACTTGTACTGTTCTACTCTTTGCTTTTTGTTTTCAGGATGGGCCATAATTGCTTGGAAAAAAAACCCTAAAAATCTACAAGCACAAGTTTCTACATGAATTTTCAGTATTGGGTGTTAAAACACATTCTCTGCTTGTTTGCTTCCATTGTTAACTTTGTATCACTGCTGCTTTTATGTAAAATGATTGCTTTGAATCAGTGTTTTAACATTTGATAAACAGGAAACGTGTTCTCATTCAGTGGACTCACTAATAAATATACTCTTCCTTTAGGTTCATCCTTCTACTGAACAAATAGCTGCCCTGAAGCTTGAACACTGTTGCTCATCTCTGTGTAACCTGTGAATTCATGCTGTGGTTTCCTGTTTTCTTCCAGGCTGGGGTAGGCTAGCTGGTGTGTTTTGAAGATGTTCTTGAAGATTGACCAGTTCCTCCAGGGCCTGTTTGCCCTTTGGAACAGCACTGCACAGCATCCATCCCTCCAGTCCCTGAGCAGGCTGAAAACACTTAACTAAAGCCCAGAGTGTTTTCTGCTGCTGTTATCCCTTGCTGTCCTCTGGGTTTTAATCTGTACCAGCACCTGGTCCCTGCAGCCAGGTAGGGTGGTGACCATGGGACACTTCCTACCTGCCAAGTGGGTGCAGAACAGGGTACCTGGGTACCACAGTGGGTAGCAGTGTTTGACTGAAACCATGTTCTTGTTTTCTTCTTCATTGATGGATGCTATCATTTCAGCATCTTCTGGGCATTGTGACTGTGACACTGTAGTTAAAATAAACACAGGTTTTGAGGAGAAATCTCATTGATTTCACATCTGACAGCTTCATCTGCTTTCATTCAGAACACTTAAATTCTACAGTTCTGGACTCTATTTTTCTGTGTTTACCTTTGATATTTTCACACAATTTTATAAAATTAGCTTTTCTTTTTTTTTTAGTGAGAACTACAGTAGGTTTTAGGGTGTTTGTTAGCTATTTTTGTTTTGAAACTTAATCGTAAGAGGATGTCCTTGTCTTGAAGGAAAATAAAAATTGTAAAACTAGGCAAGGTTAGGAGATTTAGTTATCTGGGGAAGGGAAGAACAGACCTAAACAGTGTCAAATAAGTATAACCTGAGTAGTTTAAGTAGAGTAATTATATGTGCCATCACTCCAGGTGTCTTCCCCAATATTTCATAGTGTACCCAGATGAAAATTGCTAGTGCCCTTACAAAGAGAGAAAGCAGGATGCAGAGAAAGCTAAACATTTTAATAATAGTTATGCTATTCATTATAAGACACACCCTGGAGAAAAAAAAAAAAAACAAAACAACAAACCACGAAAAGGAACCATTGAACATATTTACCAAAATAAAAAATAACCTGAAGCTGGCTTATACTATGTCCTAGTGACACCATTGAGACATAATTTTGATGATAAAGCCTTTCATTTGACCTGTTTAAGGTATTCTAATTTTTTAGCACTGTCTACTAGAATTCTGTCAGCTGAGACTTAAACTGCTTCCAGTTTCTCCCTGTATAAGTCCCTGTGCATATATTAAAAGATGAAGAGTAGCATTACTTTCCTGATACCAAGCTTTCCCTCCCCCCCCCTACCTTGGAAATTTTTTCCATTACTGTTTATATATCTTTTAAAGCAACTTTTGGACTATGATAGATTGACAGGGTCTTCACATTTTCTGAAAAAAGGAGTATAAAATGGGCAGCTTCTCTGTGAGGAGGTAACTTTGTGGCATATGAAAGAGATCAGAGTGGCGATAAAAAACGTGCTCTGATGGCAGTGTTATAGTGTGCTCAACCTTAACTGGACAGAGTTGTAAACTAGGCCACATTTCTAGCTAGTCTCACTCTCAAACCTTGCTTGTTCTTTTTTCTATATTGCCAGCTATGGGTCATCTGGTGCAAATGAGAATACTTTACCTGCATAATGAGCAACTAAGAATTAGGGGTTTGTACAGTATTGCCCTTGCAGCTGTTGCTGTGATGAGTTGCCTATGATTCCTTTTGTTGCCCATGCCTGTGGTAACTTGTAGCTGGGGAAGATGAAGATGCTGTCCTCTTCCTGCAGCTGAGGACTCGATGTGTGACTGAGTGACCTTAAGACCAGGCAGAGTGTCAGGAACTTAATTTTACTTAGACTCCAAGTCCATCATTTTAACTTGCTGAATTTTCATTGACTAGAACTTTTAATCAAAATTCAAATACGTCTAGGCCTATAAGAGCAGCAATTCAAGTAAAACATACAGCAGGTTCCACCTTCTGTTTAGACAAAGATGTCATGTTGGAAACTCTGTGCAGTTTAGGTTGTTTACAGGAAAGATGCATGTTATAGTATTTATCTCTTCGGCATCCTATATTTATCTGCCCCTTGGGAGATAAAGATAGTACAACACTATCTAGCTTTAATCTGCTTTTCCTTACAAAAGCAGAACATTTTTAAAGGGACATTAATTAAAACCCTGTTCAGAAGAGTAACATGTTGTCCCCCTTTTCCTAATGGTACCACCAAACCTGAAGGAATTAAGACTAGTTACAAAAGAATTCAGGCAGTTGAATTTAAGTTAAACAAAAGCACGGATGTGTCCTTTAAATCTCATTCTATGTCATTAATTTAATATCCTGACAAACCTTGTTTTTTAGTGTGGAGCATGATCTACAGGGGAAAAACAATCAAACAAACAATAAACAAAAAAAAAAAAAAGAAAAATAAACCCCAAAATCTCAAACAAATAATCAAAGAAAAAAATAGTAGCAATGACCTGTAGGAAAAATTTGTTTTAATTTCTCAGATAGTAGGAAACAAAACGATAAATATTGCACATTAGCGTAAGAATTCTCAGAAAGAAAAATGGCCTGAGTAAATTGAAATTTGCTCTAATGTCAGAGGAAACTGTTTAATAAACTGGCAGATATGATGAGCACCATTGCCAAATATTTTCCATGTGCACAAAGTCAAGAGGGATGATCCAAAATTCATGAAACATCTTTCAGTAATAACAGGACTGATGCAAGGGGATGGTTTTAAAAATGATTTGATTCATAGTAAAAACTAAATAAAAATTATTATTTCTTACTGTGGTATGAAAATCTGTACATAGGTGCAAAGAAGGAGAACATTGTCTGAAAGGTATACTTTTGTATGGGTGAAGAAGTATTTTGTGAAATACTGCATCAACACTAAATCATCCAGCAAGCAGTGGAATTCTGAACAATCTGAAGGAGGATTCCAAAGGAAAGGAATAGTCTTATGCAACTGAGTAATTCTGGTGAAAACAAAACAAGAATTTGGCAGGACACCATTCTGCAGGAATTTATAGTCTTGAACCTGATATTTTTTTTTTTACAGTGCTAGTAAGACAAACTGCAAGGATATGCTTTCAAAACAGAACTGCTTTTCAAATCATGTCGACCACTGTGACTTAATTACTGATGCTAAAAATGGGTAACCTTCACTCGTGTGTTACTTTCTGTTTTAAATCTGGAAAAAAATTAAAGAGTCCAACTCACCCCACTTCAGCTAATTTTCATTCTCAGTATTTGAAAGTGCAGTCATCCTCCCGTTCTTGACCTCAAGAAGTCTGACTGGCTTTAAGAAGAAATAACACATGCTTAAGAAAATACAAAAATCTTCACTGGGAAAGTGAAATCTGTTGCAGTTCACAAAAGGACAGTTAGAGCGAAAAATTGTTAACTTGATTATTCTATTTAATTGATTTATTTTTTAACGTATGTGACTACATTGAATATAGTAAGTAAGATGTAAATTTAAAATACCACATTTAAGAGTAAATGCCACTAAGAAAAAGAAATTAGAATTATTTCTGAATCACAGGGAAAACTGGTTTATAGAAGTGTCAGCTACTGCTCTAGTACAGGTTGCTTTGGCATCTGCATTATAACTTTTGGTTCTGGGTTTTATAACTTCAGTTATATTAAAACTCTTTCAGATAATCTTTGCTATACAAGGTCAGATTCAAAGTCCAAAAAGAATTTGGTGATGAGCTAATTTTTCTCCTCATTCGTGTTCCAAATACATATATCACTATCCTGTATATCCATATCTCATCCCTATTTCACATTTAATGGCTTTTAGAACAGCTTTTACAAGAGAAGCTCTGTAAAAACATCTTGCTAGAGACTTTTTTTGCTTTCCTTGCAGGAAATATCTGTATCTATAAAATCATAACTGCTCCATGGGAAGCTATTTCTCCTGATAAGGATCTCCATAAAATTTTGGATATTCTGAAACTTTTCTGTGCTGCTAGTAACTTGGTTTTTACCAAAACCTTCAAAGAAGTCCATTGGTCTTGTAAGTCCTTAAATTCCAGAGGTCATTCATAGATTATTCATTCTAATTCAGAGAACTCTATCCATCTGGGAATGGGTTAACAATTGCAAACATTCTCAGCAGATCTTAGGATAATGGGCCTATTTGCAACTAGGCATGATCCACTTTAATTTATGCTGCTTGCTGGCAGATTAGTTCCTCCAGAGTTCCTGCAGTTTAAGTAGGTAAGTTATGATTTCATTTGGATGGACTGAAATTGAGTTCCTCTTGTGGGTTTCAGTTTGCTGTTAAGATTCCATGGGCACAGTCAATACATATTCTGACATTTGGCTGTCCTGCACTTGACGTAGCTGAACTCTAGCCCAGACTAATAAATTCAATATACTGCATAGGGTGACCTCATGGAGCTTTAATGGAGACAAAGTTTATTAATCTATTAATGGATATTTACTCTTGCAGAAGACAACCGATGTCATATTTTATAGATCATAATATCGGCCATACTCAGAAATAGTAGCTTTTTGCAAATCCTTGCAATTAGACATTGCTGTCTTTTTGGGTCTTGAGTTTCATCCTGCTTTTCCTATTAAGTCACACTTAGTTGTTCTTTTTCCTGTCTAATAAACTTAATTTAATTTCAGGAAACAAATGCACTGATGCTTTCTTTCTGTGCCAGAACAGAGACTTACGCTTTTGGCAGAAATATTAATCAAAAAGTAATGCAACTTTCACTTTTATTAAGGTCTCCATATGCTGTTTTAGCACTACAAAAGGATGTATTAATCGTCTCAAGGCTTCAGCCTGTTGTTAGCATACTGGAGCATGACCTAACCAAAAAGATGAAGCTTTTCCTCTGTGACTTGTTTCTGGGATCAGAATGCTAATTCCGTAAGAGAGCAGTGCCTTACAGGAGAACTCCAGAGACCATGAGAGTAGCACCTTACCTAGCAACTGTTTCTCTGCAGAAAACATGGTATTTCATTTTTAATCTTCCTAGTGCTCAACTAGCGAAGATTTTCCAATCTCTCAGCAGTCACTGCAGCAATCCACTATAATTTACATCCATCAAGAGTATGAGCAGCTGTTGCTAGGAGAGTCCTAGATCCTCAGTAGTGTTGAAGGATCTTGTAGGAATGAAGGAAAGCCTGCTTGCTAACTCATAGGGTAGCTGTGTTTGAAGCCCTTCCCTCAGAGGCTGACTGAAAGCAGCTTAGGGAGTTGAAGGCATGTGTGTGCTGCTGAGACAGGCAGGGAAAGGACTCAGCCCTGATGCAAGCCACTGTATCTGGGAGAGGACCAGTGCTGCACCTTCCCCGAGAGTCCACCACAGATTCTCAGACCTCTGGAGTCCCTATCCGCAGTTGGCGACCCTCAGGAGGGGCTGCAGAGCCACCACACAAACACCCACTGACCCAGGAGCGACGACAGGCTCAAATGCAAGCGGCTGTGTCTAAGCGTGCACACCGAAGATGAAGAGACAGAGAGGGATCTTTTGTACGGCTTCTGAAGGGTTTATACCAGCAGAGGGTCCAGGGACAAGACGTTAACAGATTAGGGTCCAGGGGTTTAATAGGGGTGCAATTAACCAATCAGATTTAGGCAAAGGGGCGGGGAGAGTACAAACGGACCAACCAGGTACAAGGTGGGAGGGAGCAGTGAAGGGGGACCAATGGGGTATCGGATAACAGAGACCTTTCTAGAACTTATACATATTCAACAGGCTGATGCATATTCATGAGTTATACATAAAAAGGGGCGGGGAAATGATGACCCAACTGTAACTAAGTAGTTAACACAAGGGTGTCTGGGTGCTCACCTGAACTACGCAGGGAGATATCAAACCTCTGAGCCGGCCCACCATGAGTTTAATGCTGCAGTTCGGCCCTGTGGCTCACCAACAACTCGGGCAGCAGCAGCCACGGCCGCAACACAGCCCTGGCCATGAGAGTTAGGTAAATGAATGGAGAGTGCAAAACTATTGGATGTAAGACAGGTTCCATAATACCGCGAGAGGATGGCACGGGTACTGCTATGGCAAATGACTTCATTCGTGTAGCAAATGCGTGACCTTTTTAAGGAAATGGAGAAGGGTATTATGGGACCTTGTGGGAGTGCAATCTTGTGTGAACAGTGGTAGGTAACTTTAGCAGGAATGTCATGAATGACCAAGGTGACCTAGGTAATAGTGTCAGAAATACCAGATTGGAATATAGGTGAAGCCAAACTGTGACTGACAGGAAGTAAAGTAGTTGGGGGCAGGTTGGTTGTTCGGGAGGAGATCAGGGTAGAGAAATGGCAGACTAAGGGTGGTGTGTGGGGTGGTGGTGGTTGTAAAAACATGAGAAAAAGGAGAGAAGTTTGATAGAAGAGGCCAGTTGCACATAAACAGCTGCTGCTCAGTGCTTTTTTGCTGACAAACCATCCAGCACCTACCCACTTCAGTGTATCCTGTCTTCTTAATAATCCTGGCCTTAACCATTATTTGTGTAAGGTATTCTGTGCATGTGCTCAAAGATCTAAATGCCAGCAACTGGAGGGTGTGAATGGTTGAAAGGTCTGTCACTGGAGAAACGGCTGTGGGCCATGGGGCCTGTAGGACTACCGGCAGCAGATGGTTTATGTTTCCCTAGCGCTTTGCAATTCTCTGTGTGAGTATGTACATGTATTGTGCTGGCAGATGTCAAATTGGGCTCACTGGCAAGTAGAAGGAGACCTGCATATGGGAAGACTCAAGGCCTGAAGCAGTGGCTGCATAAAGCACCCAGAATCTCTAAAATGTGTTTTAGGGGTTTGTGGAGTTTGTGCTGGTATTTGTGACTGCTTCGATTTAACCTTGGTAAGCAGCTAAGCCCCACACAGCTGCTTGCTCACACCACTATGGTGGGACGGAGGAGAGAATTGAAAGGGTAAAACTAAGAAAACTCATGGTCTGAGATAAAGATAGTGAATGAATTCCTTACTTTGTTTTCATTATTAAATGACTTCTCATTGGCAGGCAGATATTCAGCCATCTCCAGGGATACAGGGCCCCATCAAAAGTGAAGTTATGGGAAAATAAATGCCGTAACTCTGAATGATGTATCCCCTCCTCCTTCCCTGCAGCTTTTATTGTTGAGCACAATGCCATATGGTATGGAATGGCCATTTGGTCAGTCGGGGTCAGCTGTCCCAGCTATTCCCCTCCCAACATCCTGTGCACCCCCTCACTGGTGGATATGAAGAACAGAAAAGGCACTGATAAGCCCTGTTCAGGAATAACAAAAACTTCCCTACATTCTCAACATTGATTTAATAATAAATTCAAAACACAGCAATATACAAGATATTATTAAAATATTAACTCTATCCTGGCCAAAACCAGCACAGAGATATCATGAATTAAAACACACTTGTGAAACAACAGAATGGCGGCATGTATTTTTTTGTAAATGTGATAGTAGAGGGTTAAAATGTTTTAAAATTGTAGTAGCATAGATAGGCTTTGAATAGGCATTGTTTTTGTTAAGTCTTGTGATTCTGCACCTCTGTGTACCTACAGCACAGGTAGTACTGTTCAACTGTGTTATAGGTATGCAACGATTATTCAGAAATCACATATTGGCTAATCGATAAAATCACAGGATGATTGTGGGAGAGGGACTTGAAGGGGGCTTGCAGAGTATGCTTGAATGATTACAATGAACCCGAAACTCATGCTCTGTTGATTACAACAGTACAATGAATAGTTAATGATTAACATATGATTCTATAGTGCTTATGTAAGGAGAGAGTATAAAATGTGTTTACCCCAAACTGATGTTGGAATCAGATTTGGGTTTGTACGCCGATTCCCGGAGTTTCAAAATAAAAGCATCTGCATATAATCATTCCATGATTATGTGTTTCTACACTAACAAATGGACTTCAATGCTAATCAGTCAAAGAGGAAAAAAATCTTGGTGGTATTTTTGTAAGTACACCAAGTACTTACAAAAGCACATGTTGTTGGTGTTTTAAGTAGGTGTCAGTAAAGGCACTGTCTCTGTAGCTCTGTCTGTGTCAGTATTTTGACTGTGTTTAACCATGTCTTTTTGGAATGAGTGTGCAGTTCTGTTGCTGGTTGGAAAGAGGACAAGAGCAGCCACACCCATGGAACAGGACCAGGAGAGGCTTCCTGGCCTGAGGCTGTGTCACATTGAATGGCAGTAGCTGGAGTGGAGGAATCACAGATTTGCAGAATATTCTGAGTTGGAAGGGATCCACAAGGATCATAAAGTCCAACTCTTAAGTATATGGCCCATACAGGAATGGAACTCGCAACGTTGGTGTTATTAGCACCATTAGCACCATCCTCTAACGAGCTCCTGGCACCCACTTGATTCTGTGTTTTTTGGGTTTTTTTTAACACCCATAAAAAGTGGCTCATTACAATTTTTTTCCGTGCATATAATCTTTATATTCAACACTTTGAAATCGGATTTTTGTGTTTAAGAGAAACAATACTACTAATGCTCTCTGTGTCTCTGTTGGGGCATGCCATATCACGGCCTAGAAGAACAAGTTGTTCAATCTATTCTTCTGAGTGTGCTGAAGCAATATTAGCTTCAATGATTATGAGAGAGGGGAAAGGAACCTCTTCCTGAATTTGTATTTATTCTTTACCTAGTTTTCATAGATCATTGACCTAGAGAAGCCTTTTTTTTTTTTTATACAAATGATCTGATGCTGCAGTCTTCCTAAGCATTTACTTTCTTTCAGAGGAACTTTCTGCTGTCTCTTTGACACCAGTTATTGAAAAACCAGAAGTTTTATTGCATGTTAAAAAGGAAAATCATTTCTTGCCTTACCAGATTTAGTAATTGTGTATGAAACTTTTCCAAACAAAACTTGCTTTATAGAACCAGCAACAGTAAAAGTCAAATTTCAGCCCTGTTGAATTCAGAACAGTGAAAAGTGGTTTTGAAGCTGTTTCAGGAACCTTGAATATGGTGCTCTTATCCATCAGTTAGCCACTCCAGATTGTATTGCTGGGTGGCTCTCACTTTGGGGAAAGGTCATTCAGCTGGAGCAAACTCTTTTTCACATATTTAAATTTTATCCTTTTTCTATGCATGTGAACAATCCCCCCTTTTTGTTGCAGTTACACAAAGGCAAATGGTACTTGAGTTGCAAGTTTGTATTTAGTTTAGTAGTACCTATACAAACTGCAGTACTTATAATGCAACAATTTAAATAATGTAGCCATTCCCATCTTAAAGGTACAATCTAAGAAAGCTTCTTAAAAAAGATGACTTATTAACCGAGTTAGGTAGGGAGAAAACAAAACTTCTCTGTGAGTAAAATGGGTATTGTTGTTATCAGAGATAACAGATAAATGTTGTTATCAGAGTGCCTACTAGAGGGAAGAAAGAAGTCTCCTAACGAAATAGCTGTTCCAAACACCTGCAGGGCTTTGCCTTAGTTATTTACAGTTTCTCTGATTTCAAGATGTGCTTCTAGACACCTTTACAAACTGAGCTCTTGAGGTTTCTTTCCCTTCTTATGTTCATGCACCTTGAGGGTAGTAATGGTGATGTATCATAGTACAAGATGGAATATGATTTCAAAAGTGAGTTAATTCTAGTTAGCAAACAGTGTTTGGCTCAGAATCTGATAATCTAGCTATCTTTCCGTTGCAACTTTCTGCTCTTACAACCAAGTGAGATTTTTCTCTTTTCATGTAAGGAATTATGTCATTTTGCTCCTGTGGGTTCTGGACTAGCTAATGCTACTTTCTGCTCTTTGCTGCACACATCTGCACTATGTTGAAGCAGTGTTGCCTCTGGAAATTAAGATAGGACATTGTAGGAGGTGGATTAAGTAGATAAGTATTAAATTAATGACAACTAGCATGTTAGCCATGTAATCCAAAAGATCTAGGTGTATGAAATGGACCTCAGATTTTAAAGAAAAAGAATCTTTTGTTTCTATGTTCAAGATAGAATTGAAATAGTTATTATTACTTAAAATAATCATCCTAATAGCCAGAGATGACAATAACTGTAATCACTGGCTTTGTTGTCCTTAACTTCTTCAGAAAAATCTATATAAACATCAATTTAATGTTGTATTTGTGTGTCAAATGATTTTTTCCCTCTGATGTTCTTTATATCTAGGCTTAATCACATGCAGTCCTTTTTTAATGATCAGGTTTTAGGGGACTAAAAGTTATTCCCTTTGGGCAGCATACATTTAGTACCTGATTTGTAATTTAATGAAAGCCAAACTTAATTTATTTGCATCTCTTGTGGTGGAGACTTTTTTTGGTGGAGTCTATTTCATGTTATATGGTAGGTTCTTTAATATGTATGTAACATTCATAAACACAGTATTTGAAATACTGGGAAGATCCAAAATCATTGCGTATCCTGTAATCTTGTAGCAGCAACAACAGAAACTACCCAAAACAACCATTTAGTATCTGTATAAAATCATCCTTTCAGTTCATGACTTAATAGTTTATAATAATGGTTTCTTGATAGCTGACACTTACTGATTATGTTTAAAAGCACACCCCAGTAATATTCTGATGTAGCACTGGAATTTTTTTGTCCGTGCAATTATTTTTATAGTACAATCTCACAAGTTTCACTCCAAAATTTGATTTATTTAAATTTTGAGAGAGCTGGAGCTAAATAAGAGGTCCTGAAGTAAAAGGAACTGAGGCTTTACTAAAAACAGTGACAGAATGAGCTGACAGATCACCAGTGGAAAATAAACCAGTCTTCAGCCACGTTGCTCTAGTTTAAATGAATAGGTTTAAATATAAGCACGGGCATCTTAGACATCAAAGCTGTTAGAGAAATAACTTTTCCTTTTAATTAGTGCGGTGTGAAGGCCTTGTTACCTTTTGTCTTATTTCTTCTTATAGTAGCCTGTAGATGAGTATCCCATGTCTGTGTGGTTACAATAAGAAAATTTGTTATCACTCAGTTGATTAAAGTAAGAAATGCTTCATGCAGGAGAATTGCAGAGCAGGTGGAAAATGTGAAATTAGAAAGAAAAGGAGGGCAAAGCAAGTGAGTCGAAAAACTGCTTGAAAAAGGGATAAGCAGAAGAAGGAACAGAGGGAAAGAAAGAAGAACTAATAGAGGATTGTCTTTAAGAAAACAGTTCTGTTAAAAAGTGAGCTTATACTGGTTGATGTTTGTTAATAGAACAATATCATTTTCTTTGTTCCACCACAGGTTTTGAAAGTTTTCTAGGTTAGAGAAATTTCTGGAGTTCTTTTTTCTTACTTAATTAGTGCTGCTTTCTACCAAAAGCCTCCCTGCTTTGATTTGTCTAGCTACAAATGTTAATACGTCTCTATTGAGCTTTCAGGTTGAATTAAATTAAGCTAAGATTTCTTCCTAATGTACTTCTTCAGTAAGGTTTTGACTCAAGGTTATAGCTAAATTAACTTTCATTGAAGGACTTTGTTCACTTAACTTTCTGCTTCTAAGCATTATTGGCAAGATAGTACCCCAAATGCTTCTCTAGGGCTCTGTCAGAGTGGATTCCCTGTTAGGAACTGGACCATAAACACTTCTGCATAACTGCACAGAAGGCTGAGAGATGCTTAATGGCAAAACCAGTTATCTATTTTAATGGTCATATAAAGAGAACCTAACTACTATAGGCCTTCAGGGAGCTCATCTTATGATTAGAGAGAGAGATGAATATTGATGCAGGCTGAGTGGACGTTGGAGGGGCAGTTCGGGGAGGGATGTATATCTGAATCACAAAATGATAAAAACAGATTTATTATTTAAAAAAAATCTTTGGAACAGCTTTTCATCAGAAAATATCATGTGTCTAAAATTAACATATTTTAATGGACTTATGTGAATATATATAGAGATATGTTTATGTATGTATATATATCTGCACATATATTATGTATGTATAGAAACACCCAGAAAAATATATTTACTGATATCTCTTTTCTAATATTGTCAAGGCAATATTAATATTTAATCTGTTTGCACAATTGTAACTATTCAATATAATTATACATTAAACTGTGAGTTGTCACAATGACACTACTTTGAAGCTATCAAAATATGGCAGTGGAATACAGTAATTTTGAGATTTTGCAGTGGAACTGTTTGTAGAATCATGGGAAGACACTAATGCAACTACTTTTTTTTTAAATTTTTCTTTTAGTTTGATTTGAAGCAGACAAATTTTCAAATGGCTAAGGTTTTTTGCAAAATAAGCTTGTCCTTTCCAACCACATGAGCTGTCCTTTCCAACTGAGTTTTGAGTACTCCACTTTTATTGTCTGTGTTTGGTTTGATGAGTTATCCCCAGATGATTTAGAGGGGAACAAGTGTTAAGATTGTGTCCTCTCCTGAAAGATGTCTGAAAATATTACTGAAATAAGTGGCTTAGAATTGAACCAGGGGAGGGAGCCAACCGCTGCTGAACCATGGAGCAAGCCCTGACATGATGGATGCAGGAGACTTTGAACTGCAGAGCACTTAGCATCACCCTAATCTTCACTCTTCCAAGATAGCTAAGAAGTGGGTGGGTGTAGGAAAGCATGGTCTGAGGATTCCTGGCTGCTCTGAGCATTGGAGCAGCATCAAGTGAGGCTGTGACAGCAACACCATGGTTGCCTGTTCCAGCGAGGCTGTCTTGGACATGCCTGATTGCCCTGTTGTGTATTAGCATCCTTGATGATGACATTCTGCTGCATAATCCCAGCACTCCAGGCTCTGTCACACTCAGTGTGCCCCTGGGCTACTCACACATGGATGCCACCATCTGCAGAGTCCCATTAGTCCTAAGATCCAAGTATGAATGACTTTCAAGCTTTCCCCTGGCTCTGCTCCAGTAAACTTGCAAACCTCCTCAGCCTCCCATTCCTTGTGGTGCCTTGCCTGACCCACTCTCAGCTCCTTGAGAGGCCTCTGCTCCATGTCTGCAGCCATCTGCAGCCTTTCTGGGTTTCTTTGCTTCATCAGCTCCCATCTGGAACTCATTGTGGTGCTCTCACATCTTGCTGATGTGCAGCCTCATCTGTGCTGCCGAAAGAGAGACTGAGCTTCCCCTGGGATCCTGCTTCAAACCCAGTGGGGTGGGTGTGTGTGAATGTGGATCACCCCTGGCCAGCATGGGGGCACATTTGCCCTCCACTTGCAGGATGTAGCATAGAGACTGCACAGAAGCTCTAAATTCACTCTGACCTTTCCTCCTCTCTCCCAAATTGTGTTGCCATTTATACACTGAGCCCCTCATCATTCAGGTCAGGGGGCTCCCTAGACCAAAGTCTCCTGGGCTGAAAGCTGACACTGGGCAAGCCATGTAAGCTGAAGCCCTTGGTTTGTTTTAGTTGATGGAACAGCTTGTGTCTGGTCTCCCTTCCATTAAACCTCCTGATGAGATTCTAGAGTACCATGTGGCCAGGGTACAGCAGTGAGGATTACTGGTAGGACTTAGAGAGTCCTATGGAGGGTGATTAGCAACTCAGCATACACTCCTGACTCCTGAGGGCCTTCAGAAAGCCAAGTAGGACACTGCTGAAATCCACTTATGTCTGGGAGCAGGAGAGATTGGAGTGGCAGCAGTGTCTCAGTGCATGGGCAGGGGATGGGAACAATATTCAGCGAATATTTGTTTCTGAAGCCTGATCATCTCCAGCTCTAGGAGTTGTATTACATTATGACTGTTGTGTTTGAAATGTTCCTGTGGAAGACAAGCACCATGGGTAGACAAGGCTCTGGAGAAGGGAAGATGTGAGCTGCAATGAGACCATAGCTGCTTGTTCCTGTGTTAGGACTCCCACAGGCCGGGGGAGCCCTGTTTCCTCTCTCAGCAGCCCTTTGCCTTCAGACTGGGATCTCAGTAGCATTACTGTAGGACTCAGTGGTTAACAATGAATTTTCCAGCTCTGTTGGAAAGAACAGAACAGCCCAGCTCTCTCTGTTGAAGAGTTTTATCCCGTCATGCAGCAAGAGCCAGGACACCCAGCCTGCCCCACCATGGCTCAGCCTGGTTCAGCTCGACAAGACACAGCTTGGCTTGGCTCCATGCTCCAAAAAAATGGCATTTTGCCAGTAGTAATAGCTTGCTTCTTTACACACTGTTAGTTAATCTTTATTTCTTTTGTTTGTTTTAACCCATTGAGTGTGTAATTTTTTTGTTTGTTTTTAAAAAAAATATTTTGCTGGCAGATTAGGTCTTAAAAGACAGAGCATTTGCACCAATACTAACAAGGTGAGTGTTTTGGGATGTCAATTATATACTGAATTGCTTTTTGTGCATAAAAATGTGTTGCAAAGGGGATGGGAACTTTGAGGAGGCATGCTTTTTCTCCCATGCTCATTTTGGTGTTAGGAATTTGGGTTAGTGGTATCTGAATGTTAAATGGAGCAGCAGCCCAGGGCCCCCTCAGGACCTGGCACATCTCGTCAGCCTGTCAGGCAAAGAGGGGGTGTTTCCAGGAGCATCCAAGGGAGATTTAAATGGCTCCAGGGAGTGCAAGTGGCACATCCATTTGCACAGGCAGGGAGAGCAGGAAGAGCACTGAGTTACTGCAGCAAAAGCAGCCAGCTCAGTTGCTGGTCCCTACATTCCCCAAGAGAGCTCAAATATAATGTCCACTCTGAGGTCTTGTCTAAGGTCATCAAAAATGATGCAGCACCCAGACAGAGTTCACAAAAAACCATGAAAAACATGAAAAACTCCATGTAGCTGTCCCGGCTTCAGGCTACAGGGAATGCCTAAGCCTCTCAGTGGATTGTAGCAGTCCTGGAAGCTGCATCAGATGTGACCAGGTGGACAAACTGCTCAGCCTGGTGGAGATATGGGATGAAGTAGAAAGGATGAGAAGCATCAGAGAATCAGAGAGGGAGATAGACTGGTGGGACTATGCTCAGGCCTCCCTAAAGTAGAAGCAGCTACCAGTAACAATTCAAGAACAAGGGGCTCCTCTATTCATCCCCCAACAAGAGCAGGGTACCAGCTGTGAAGCAAGAAGCTGGGCCAAATGAGCCCAGCCTGTAGGAAGGTCTGCTGCCTCTGTGGGCTGAGGATGTCACCAGGAAACTTCCAAGCCTGATGTGGCCCACAGACTACTACCCATTACTGATCTTCCATGTAGGGGGTGAGGAAATGGCAATTCGTAGTCTGAGGGCCTTCAAAAGAGATTTCAGGGCTTTGGGACCTTTGGTAAGGGAATCTTATCCTGCAAATTTATCAAGACTTAACAGATGCATGAAAACTCTTTCAAAGGAAGTTTATTTGTGTAATAGTGCAGAGTGTGGGAACTTAAAATCTTCCTACCACAAAACTAGGTATCTATTTGTTACTGAGGTCCATCTGCCAAAATGCTATGTTAACAAAACTATTCTGTCTTTATACCAAAACTAGTGTAGGTTTTGGACTCAAATTAGTTCCTTCATTTGTTTTGCTGTTTTGTTTAGGTTATGGTGTTCTGTTGGGTTTTTTTGTCAGTTCTTACTCTGTTACCAGTCATAGACGTGCCCTGAATTGATAAAGCAAGCAAACACTTTTGACTCCTTTTGCCAGTGTAGTTGTCTCAGTGCTCAGAAGCAGTATTAATGTTTTTCTTTTTTATCAAAAAAATGTAGTATCTCTCATCAATGGTTGTTGTCACCAGCTGTTCAAAACCACCAGCTGCTCCTTTTCTATCACCAGCTGTTGCCTACAGGGATGTGCATCTTCAGAAATGTTCTTTTAATAAACTCTGAAATTATATGTCTCATAATAATGAAACTTAATCTTTTGCTTATATGATTGTTTAAAATATACTGTTTGTAAAGAAACATAAAATGAGAATAGAGGCACAAGAAACTGTCTCTGTGTCTGCAAAATACACGTATGAATAACTGTAACTCACCATTATGCTAGGTTGTCCAAACAGTGGGCAGAGACAGCTGTTTCAATATAAATTATAGGTGTATAAAAAGACATGCAAGTGTGTGTGTGTATGTATATATAAAAATATATATATATTTAGACCAACTCTTTCTCCCCTCATTGAAAAAAAGTGTTCCTCTGCATAGCAAAGCTGTTAGAGAAAGGATAAAATTAAACTGTAAGACTGAAATCAGTACTACACTGCTTAAAACACCCAAGTAAAAACTTTCAGATTTGCCATTATGGGAAGATTTTTAAACATTCTTTTCTCTGCTAATGGATGCTAAATTAGCTTAGTAAGAGAGGCGCTTATTGGAGACTTTTGTTCAAGAAGAAGTTATTTTACTGGAGGTTAAGTTCTTTGAGAAAGTTGTTGTATATGTTGGAGTTTTTATCTTATTTTAACAGACACATCTAGAGCAATTTGAGTCATATCTGAAACCTACTGGGAAGTTGCTGCTGATGTACTGCAATTTTGCACACTGCTTTCTGGAGTTACACTGATGATGTTCTCTAGAATGAAGCACTTTTGAATGAAGGACTTTTGGAGAGTTCAGAAACTTTAAAACACTTCCCCATCCCTAAAATGTTGCATTTCTGAACTGAAGTACTGAGGAATTTTATTGACTCTCAGATATCAGCCAAGGAGAACAACAGCAGTGGAAGCACTGGCCAAGTCTGAGCCCATCAGAGACAGTAGTAGGAAAAAAAACCCCAACCTACTATTGGAATACCAACAGCAGAGAAGAATGAGAATATATGAGAGAAACAGTTCTGTAGACATTAAGGTTAGTGAGGAAGGAGGTGGATGAAGTGTTCCAGGTGCTGAAGCTGTGGTGAAGACCACGACTGTCCCCCTGCAGCTATGGAGGTCCATGGTGCAGCAGAGATCCACCTGAAGCCCATGGGAGACCCCAAAACAGAGCAGGTGAATGCCTAAATGAGGCTGTGAGCCTGTGGGAAGCCCACGCTGAAGCAAGTTTGCAGGTAGGGTTTGTAACCCTGCTGGGGACCCACTCTGGGGAAGCCTGTTGCTGAAGTACTGCACCCCATGGAGGGGACCCATTCTGTAGCCCATGGGAAAGACTCACATTTGAGATGTTCATAGACAACTCACCCCATGGGTGAGGAACTTCATGCTGGAGCAGCGGAAGAGTGTGAGGAGTTCTTTCCTCAAGCAGGAAGGAGTGGCAGAGAGAGCATATGCTGAACTGACCACAACCCCCACTCCCTGTCCTACTGTGCCACTGGGGGAAAACTTGGTAGGAAAAATCAGCAATGAAGTTAAGCCTGGGAAGAGGGAGGAGTGGGAAGAATGGTTTTTAATTTTTGTTTTATTTTATTTTTTATTATCCTATTCTAATTTGATTGGCAATAAACAAAACTAATTTCCCCAAGCTGAGTATGTTCTGCCCATGACTGTAATTGATGAGTGATCCCCTTCTGTCTTTATCTTGATTCACAAGCTTTTCATTATATTTTCTCTTTCCTTTCCAGCGGAGGAAAGGAGGGAACTGAGTTATATCAGGAAAAGCATTTTCCCTCTCTAATTCATCTACCAAGCATGAAAATATCAATTGTATAACTCTAAGAAGAGCCCTCAATATTAAAATCCCTTTGTGAGGGTGAAAGACTAGCATGCATGGTGCCATTGCACTTTTACGTGAATGTGTGGAGAAATTTTGTTAACAAAGCAGAATGTCAATAGTAAATGAACTTAGCTACCACTGTTTTATCAATCATTCTTTTTTTTTTTCTCTCAATGGCTGGTTTTAATGGTTTTCTTCTATGAAAGTTAAGCAATAACAGGAGTCAAATTCCATACACAGAATTCTTCAAAATTAGAAAAGCAAACCTCTGTAATAACATGTTCATATTAATTTGTTTATATCAGCAGAAAGACTTAGCATAGAATGAGAATTTTTTATTATGATGATTTTTATTTAATGTTTTAAATGCTGATATTGATTCTTCCAAGTTCGAACCACCTGTTCAAGTGCAAAAAACTTGCAGAAACCCCAAACAAACTACAATAAACTCCACCCTCACAACTGGCTTGCATATTCTGAAGTGATCAGACGAACATTTTTTTTTCGGCTGAAATTTCTTTTGGGAGGCAATCGGAGTCCCTATTACATTGTAAACAGTCATTTGCCTGTGAATACGGCCTCTGGTCTCCCAGCTGAGCAGTCTTTCCTGATCCTGTCCCTTTTTCAACATTTAATCTAAGATCTCCAAAAGTTTGTGCCAACTGAGTAGTGGAGTAGTCTGGAGAGAAAAGAAGCAGTTGAACTAGAGTTTGCTTAAGCAAGTAAGGCATGTAGGTTTAGTTTCATGCTTTGCTGAAGATTCTGTCTGTGAAGTTGGGAATAGGTGTTCTCTTTGTCTTCACTTTTCATCAGGAAAAAAATTTCTATGTCTCTTGGGTACTCTGTAAATTAATATTTATGAAGACCCTAAAGGGCTATGCTGAGAAAGGGATACATGTGAAGCAGTTCTAACAAATGTCTGCACCAAGTGCATGTAGGATTGTTGCTGGTTTTTATTTCTCTTGGAAGGGAACTCAGTGTTTACACCAAAAAAGCATACTCTAGAGAGTGTGTGAGTTATCAAAAAGCTTCGAGGGTTCCTATACAGCAGTTCTGACCCTAAGCTGAAGTGCTTGTAAATGTTTTTATTTCAGAAAAGTTGAGTATGTAAGCCAGGCAAATTTGTCTTCAGAAATTTGGCACTTCTCTGTTTGCCTTTCCTGGGGGGCTTTAACTTATGCTGTCCAAGTATTCTTGCTGGGTCAGGGACACTACAAAAGCCAGAGTGTGTCTCCTAAAACTTAATGGACAGGCAAGGTGGGATACTTCTTTACTGATACTTCTTTACTCTCTTTCCACAAGCTGAAAATGTAAAAGTTTCAGCCTGTATTTCAAAAACTTTACTGTATTTTATACAATGACTGCTTTTACACGTGAATTGCATGTAAAATATATCAGATGCCAGACTGTTAGCAGGCATGCAAAGAGCACTTTGCAGGCTCTTTTTGCATGGCAGGAAAAATCTATGATGAACACAAGCTGGTAAAAGAGATTTTGTTTGTAAAGACATTTTCACCCTAATTACAGTCAAGCAGTGGGAGAGACTGTTCAGTCTCCATCTTTTCAGGTTAACAAGATCAGACTGGATCAAACCCTAAGCAACCAGTCTGACCTCAGAGCTGGCCTTGATATCTTTGGGCGGTTGGACTAGGGACCTCCTGAGTTCCTCCCGCCTGAATTTGTGATCCATTAAATTATATGGGATTAAGTTCTTTGTTGTTTAGTCTTTTCTTTTTTTTTTTTCCTTTGGTGTGGAATAGGTGGAATGTGAATAATTCAAGGGGGGACAATAATATGTTTTATTCTGGTTTTCTTTCTTTTTTTTACCTTGCCAGAAAGAAGGTGATATTTCAGTGGGACACAGTTAACATTACACCAGCCTTTTTGGCCCATATCCTCTGATGTTTCTAAAGGACATATCACAGCACTCATGAGGCTTTTGTGCTCCTTTATGATTAGATTTTCATAAACATTGTTCCTTGTGATGAAAGTCTATAGTGATACTCCTGGCCAATGCTTTATCAAAGGAATTTAGATGGAATGTAGGTGTCACATAGGGGGCTAGAACATTTTCTGCTAAATCCTGAGAGAATGAACAGGAAAAACTCACTATTTTTAAGAAGCATGTGCATGGAATAATTTGTGTTTCTACATAGGTCCACTGTCCCCCTTCTTCTGGTTATCGTTCCCAATGCACAGAGAGCTTAGAGCTCACAAAGGACTTCATAGCAGCTGGTAATGCAGGCTTGATTTAGACTGACCTATTCTGCATCCTGGGACTGGAAATAAAGCAGTACAGTGAGATTTAGACTATCTCCCAATTTTATAGCAGGCCCGATGCCCCTGTCTGGTAGATTGCAACTCATACTACATTGCAAGATGGTCCAGAAGGAGCCTCAATGACTTGTCTTACATTCTATTGAGTGACATTAAAATAAGCACCATATAATGGAATATGTGGTCAGGGATGGATGTCAGTCATGCAAACAGCAGTGAGTTTCCATGTGAAAGGAGAGCATAGACCCAAGTATTCTTCTCTGCAGTGCCTGAACGCTTGCATTAAGCATGTATAGGATATATTTGATATATTAGGATATATTTGACCTTTATCTGAGTGACAGTGAAGTTAATTTAAAATAGAGGACTATTCTATAAGGACAGAGCTCACATCCAAATCATGATGTGGTCATAGCTACATTATTTTTTTCTCCACCTCCCTTCCAAAGGCTAACTTTGTATAGTTGTTGTACAAATAGTGTGGTTTGGTTTTTTTTTCAAAATTGTTAGACCAAGATAAAGGTTAGGGTCCTCTAAAGACCTTTTTCTTGTCTGGTGAGTAGCAATGAAATTGGACTTTACCTCTTGGCTGAAGTAAAGTGGTGCATCCCCCCCTTTCCTTCAACCACACTATTATCTCAGAAATGCTCATTAGGCCTCAGTCTTGACAAACAGCACCTGGCCTAAGCTCCTCTTGAGCTTAGCAGAAACACTGTCTGCTGCCAGGAGCCTGTGCTGCCTAACGAGCTCCTGCTTTTTAACAAACAGCCCTGGAAACACATTTTTCTTGCCTGAATAACAACCCAAGTGGAACAACATTTTTGTTATCAAAATTTCAAAGAAAGTTACTGACGCAAATTGAGGCCAGGATGTAAAATTACTATGACTAAAGCCAGCTTTCCTGTGGCCCTATAAACAGTGGTCCTAAGTGCGACCTTTTGAGCTCTGCTGGACTGCAGCAGGCTGCAACCACCAAACTCCCTCTGAGTGGGGCGCCTCTCAGAGATAAGGAACTCCCAAGCTTGCTGTACTTGGAGGCCCACTGTTTAATGCTGATTATGGAGAATTGCACATACTCCTTTAGACTCTGTGTGTGTGCAAGTGTGAATATGCCATAGCAATTGTACTATGAATGCTGCTCTCTTAGATTCTTAAGTATGTTAGATTAGTAAGCGAGTTAGGCCTGTAAGTGAGTTACTGTTGTGCTATAGTAAATTCTACAGAATCTTTGGTTAAATTGTTGAAATTCAGCTATCAATTAAGTGCTGTTAAGTACAGGTGCTGTTTAAACCTTTGTGTCTATATTGTTGACCAAGTCCAGGGCTAGGTTTGGCAAGGGGGTCCACTCTGAACCTTGTGACTCAATGGGTGGGTCTCCCTTACTCCTTTTTATCCCTAACCCTTTCCAACCCAGCCTCTATGTAGATCATTTAGTTTTAGATTGGTTGATTTCAGTTTTTAGTCTGATTTTTCTCTGTGTGCTTTAAGAATCCAGTAAGTAGAAGTGTGCACTTTGCCAAAGAACTTTTTCATGCCTTCACTTTATAGTAAACTTGCTTTTGCCAATACCTTTGGTGGCTGTTCTTTGAGCAGACCAAAACACTCATTCATGGCAGGTACAAATACAGCTCTGACAATTCCTAACAGTGTTGCTTGCTTTCAAATCACAGGTAGTTCTGAATCCAGGAATGAACCAGGCTTCAGTTCCAGCTGCTGCCTTCCTATATGTTTTTTAAAGATTGTGTAAATCAATTTTCTCTCCCTATGCCCTGCAGCTGTGACTACAGAGAGGGTCTCACACTGATCTGATTATTATGATAGTTGTATTTGACTTTGGCACTATTGATGGTGTTTCTGTAGATTTTGGAGTAGTTTAGAAAATTCTTCTTATATCTTCATGTTATTGCTGTACTATCTTTTGGTGAACTCTGTTACAGGTTGTTCAGGCAAGCAAGCCTTCCTTCATTATTCCTTAAGCAAGGATTTGCACTCTACTCTGCAAGGAGAGGAGAAATTAATTTAACTGTCTGGTTCTTAACTAACTCCCTTTCCAAAATGGTATCTTTGTATGTGCAATTACTACTGTCTGCTTAAGTAACAATGTTGTGTTTTCTACAGATTATTCTAAAGACTGAGGATTGAAATGTGCAAATAGCTCTTGTTCCACAAGTTTCAACCATCTGGTTGCTTTAAAGAAAGCAGGAAAGGGAAGTGCCTTAGGGGGTGAAACATTAAAATTAAAATATTTTAGAAAAAATATTAACACTTCAAAATTCAACTTTTATCTTTTCATCCAAGTTAAGACATCTGGACTTGGAAGGCTTGTATTTTCTGCCTGCATCTGAGCTAAACATCCTCTGTTTTTGTAGTGTGCAGTAAATAACCCAGTACAGCACAGCTGAAAATTCACAGCAATGATTTTATCCTCCGTGAAGTCGGCAGGTTTTATTAATTTTCTGTCTCTTCCACAACTTGCTGCAGCAGTTATGCAAAATCATTACAGTCATAGCGCAAAATAAAGAAACAATCTTTTTTTTTATCTCTATACATATATGCTAACTTCATCTACTGTAACATTAAAATGTATACTGACAACAAAGAAATTCATGCTTGGTTGAACAAAATACTGAGAGAAAGTACATTAGTATTTGATGTCTACATCACACTCTGTTTCCTGTAGTTTTTATCATGAAGCTATATCTCTGAAAGCAATTTTTGCCCCACAGCAAAAGAAGCCAAATAATGAATAATTTGATTGGATCTTGAGATTTATTTAGGATAAATCAATATATGCACGAGTCACATTTCTTAGTATATGCCCACATTTGCTAAACTTAATGTGGAAAAGCTTTGGTCTAAAGCACTTAATGCACAAAAAAAACCAGCCAGTATCCTAAAGCTTTATAAATCACGACCTAGATGGATTTGCAGCATCTGAGGACCATGCATAGCTTTCACATGTAAAAAATTAATTTCTTTGTATAGTTTCTTTTTGTGGTGGGTTGACAGTGGCTAGATTCCAAGTGCCCATCAAAGTCATTCTAACACTCCCCTCCTCAGCTGGAGAGGGAAGAGAAAATATAATGAAAGGCTTGTGGACCAAAATAAGGGCAGGGAGAGATCACTCATTACCATCACAGGCAAAACAGACTTGACTTGGGTGAAATTGTTGCACTTATTACCATTCAAATCAGAGAAGGATAATGAGAAATAAACCCAAATCTTAATACACCTTTCCCCCACCTTTCTCTTCTTCCTGGGCCTAACTGTATTCCTGCTTCTCGACACTCTCCTCTTCAGTGCCTCAGGGGACAGGGAATGGGAGTTGTGTTCAGTTCATGACATGTTGTCTCTCCCACTCCTTCCTCCTCATCCAGAGGAATCTTCACACTCTTCCCCTGCTCCAGTGTGGGGTCCTCCACAGGCTGCAGGTGGATATCTGTATCTCCCCCATGGACCTCCATGGGCTACAGGGGCACAGCCTGCCTCACTGTGGTCTGCACCACGGGCTGCAGGGGAATGTGTGCTCCACTGCCTGGACCACCTCCTGCTCTCCTTCTGCACTGACTTTGGTGTCTGTAGAGTTGTTCTTCTCACATATTCTCAATCTTCTCATCTCTGGCTTCAATTGCTCCTGAGCAATAACTTCTTTCCTCTTCTTAGAGCTGTTATTCCAGAGGTGCTGTCTCAATCTCTGCTGGGCTCAACCTTGGCCAGTCTTGGAGCTGGCTGGCATTGGCTGTATCAGACTTGGGGGAAGATTCCAGCAGCTTATCACAGAAACTGCCCCTGTGGCCCCTCCACTACCAAAATCTTACCTCACAAACCCAATGCTCTTTATCAATCTCCTAAGCATTTGGAGAAAACTAAAACTAAAATATCCTTCTGTTGTGTGTTAATGAACTAATTTGCAACATCTTTATTTCCTATAAATCTATTAGCACATTTCATATTGGTACAACTTTCTCTGTCAGGTTTAAGTTAAATATGTTGTTTGACAGCACCATTTTCAGCATATGTATCTTGTATTTAAGCATGTACTGGAGAAGCTTCCTGACATATCCTTTATAGTCGCTAATTAAAGCAATTTCTGTGTAGTTCTACACATCCAAAATAATCCAAATGTAGGAAGTTATCAATGTTAAACAGAAACTATATTTAAAAATTGTTAGTTTCATTTAGAAGGACCCTTATATGAATTTATTATTAAATAATACATATAATATTTGATCACATGCAGACATATCATAAGCTAAATAAGAAAGCATATAGACTTTTTTTAGATACCTCAAGTTTGTTTTTATTTTTTTACCTACTACTTTCCTCTTTCGTACAGTGAAGGAAAAAAACCGCAAAAAATGACAAGGACATAAAGAATAGTACCTTATTTCAAGGTGTTATACAGAGTGAAGAAATTTTCTTCAGTGGTGATAGGTATGTGTCTGAAAGTAAGCAGGAATTGCAGATAAAGAAACAGTTATTCCCTGGGTATACATATTTCTCCCATCTGGTGCATTATTCTATGAACTCACTTCATTTGGCTTTCAAATGTTAGTTAACAGCTGGTCTAAAGGTTTTCATATTTCTTTTGTACACTTTCATAATTCATGTGATTTTTAATATTCTCCGTAACATTTAACAGGTTATTTTATTTTAGTTTCATCATTCTGATTTTCCAAAACAAATACAGTTCAGTTTTTAAATAGCTTATTTCTTTTTAAGAAGAATGTGTGATGGAAGACAACTTATGTCAGGAACTATTAAAAAAAATCCCTTTGATCTATATAGACTGAAGTTGGAACAAAAGTAGAACTAACAAATAAGTCATCTAGTCCAAGCCCTCAGTGAGTAATCTTCAACTAGATCAGGTTGCTCAGAGCCTGACCAACCTGAACCTGAATGTTTTCAGGCATGTGGCATCTGCCACCTCCCTGGGCAACCTGTTCCAGCGTCTCACCCTCTCACAGTAGAGCAGTCCTTCCCAACACCTATTCTAAATGTCTTCTCTTTTAGTTTAACGCCATTCCCCTTTGTCCTATTGCTATCTGCCTGTGTAAAAAGTCACTCTCCCTCTTTTTATAAGCCCCCTTGAAGTACTGGAGGGCTGCAATAAGGCCTTCCCAGAGCCTTCTCTTTTCCAAGCTGAACAGCCCCATCCCTTTCATCCCTTTGACAAGACAGCTGATGGAGGAATTAAACAGTATATGCTCCAGTATATAGCTGAGTCACTGGCTACTCATCCAACAAGCCTTTCTCATGCTGTGCAATCCACCCATCCAGACTGCATTTCCAGGACAAGGCTATGAGGTTGCTGTGGAACACTGCTTTGAAAGCCTTGCTGAAGTTTAAGCAGGCTGAAGGTAAGCAACAATCACTCTTTTTTCTTTTTCTGTTCTTGTGAATCATCTGTTCTGCCTACTTATTAAATTTAGAATGTTATTCAAGTTGCTCACACTTACACTTAAGAAGCCGAAGTTATATCTGATTCCTAATTAATTAAGTGGAATTGTCAAAAGTGTAAAACTGTCAACTGACATAAGTTAGTACAGACCAGAAAATCATTGGATAAAAAAGGTGAAAGGATTACTGTACATAAAATATATACACTTTTTTGTCATAATACTTAAATGAAACTTCCATAGTTGTCTGAACTGAATGCAAAGGAATCAAGATCCAAAATGCAGCTCTGCCAGTTAATACGTGGCTAGGCTGCATGCATTCTATCAGAAATATTTGCGTGTACAGTCTGGCATATGAAAATATAATTTTTTTCTTTTACCTTAGTTCTCAGGCATGCAAGACAGGATTCTTTTTTATATGAAGTATGTCTCAATGCCAAACACTGATGACCCTTGAAAACCCTTTAGAGCAATGCAAGATTGTACACTTTGTGCTTTAGTTCTTCAAAGTTTGAGGTTTTTTTAATCTAAATACTTTACATGATATTTGCCACTTCACAGTTGGGTCACATATAAATCAAAGATATATCAACTTTTGATAAATATTTCAGAAACTGTAGAAATAGCTAGCCAATATGTAAAAATTACTCTTTATGTAGGGTGACAAGGCAGCATTCAAGAATCTGAACTTTATAATGATTGGCTATTTATATACCACTTATGTGATATTTAACACTGTGGTGATATGCATAATATATGGATGGGTATCAAGTTCACTTTTTCTCTAAAGACGTTTTTATTCTTTCCTGTGTCTGCATTAAAACAGCAGGTCTTTTTTTTTTTCACATTATTTCCTAGACCTTTCTGTTTATTTATAATTTAACAGTTTTGATGCTTTTCAGTTTTGGCATTTTATTCTTCTTCTTATCATCCTTTCTCACTTAAGAGTGCTGTAGCCTCTGCCCCACCCCAGTGATACAGCTGTGAAGTACCTTAATGTGCAGCACAGTCTCATTATTAATGAAAGTTTAGTATTAATTAAACTATGTACATTACAATCTTCATGTGGAGAGAAGTAAATGAATTCCGTTTCAGTAGCAAGTCAGTACTGTACATATTCCAGTTTTTGTCAGAACTTCAAACATGCGATCTCATCTAAGAGATAGGAGGAATGTTGAACACATACATGATTGTGATTCTGCCTATTTGCTCAGCCCCTAGTACTTTCAAAATTTCTAGAAATTTCCTATTTACGTTTAAAGGAATTCTCGTTTCCCAGTGAGGTTTATTCCACTTGTTAAGGAAGGTTCAGTTTTCTGTTAAAATCGTGTACTCACATACCTTGGTTTGTTGTTACACAGGTTTCTGTGCTGCTGAAATCCTACTGCCCTGGCAGCAGAAAGTGTTGTGGAAACATTTTTTTAGGGCTGTTTTACAGAACAAAGGCTACCCTTTGTTGCTTTGAGCACTTATTTCTGCAGTGCTTTATTTTTGTATCATGACAATGTTTTCTGGCAATCACGAAGACTAGTGGTAGTGAGCTACCAATAGACAATGGAAAAGACATTTGAGAGATATAAATGCTTAGTCTGGCCCCACACACGAAATCTTTGGACTTGGGTTTTACTCTTAGTACTCATTCATTTACCTTCCCTCTTTGAAAACAAACTAGTTTTTTGTAGCAGCAACAGTAGTAGTGCTAGAAAGGTACAATCTCTCAGAGATGAAAGCAGTCTCAAAGCAATGTTGTTTCTTAATGTCCTTGAGTGTCATGCAGTCCTATGGACTTGGTATTTCCCATCTGATCAATTTATGCTCCTCCTCTCTACCTTAATTTACTCTTGTGGGTAATACTTCACTCCCTCAGACCCTGAGACTGCCATTAAGTACAGTAAGGAGTACTGAGAGTACACCTCACCTGTAAAGACATAAGAGGAAATTGAGTACTAATGTCTTTACGTGTTGTTCCTTCATCAATGCATCTCCTACATTTACTAGCAGCAAATGTGAGTTTTCCTCGGTCCTGTTTTTTGGCCAGTGTTCTCATAGGAGCCTTTTGTTCCCCATCATGTTCCACACCTATTTTGCTCCCAGTGAGCTTTTTCCTGAACTTCATTAGATTTGTATGGTATTACCATGTAATCATAGAGTGTTTACACAATGCAGGATTTTCTTTCTGTACCTGGGAAGAGGATAATGTATTATATGTTGTAACTGCTTACAGACAGAGGTGGTTAGACTCTCGTCTGTTCTGGAGTTTGCACTGTAGTTTTATTTCATAAAAGTACTTCCATGCTGCACTCTGCTCTACTATTAGTGTTGAAGAAAAAAGGATGTGATAAGAATCAGAAGTATTAGAGCAAGCAGAAAAGTGTACCACTGTGGTTCAGAAATAGAGACCAAGAGTGAAGACAAGAAAATCTCTCTCATATTGAATAATCGTTGTGTTGCTGAGTGGCAAAATCTACTTAATACCCCTTCCAATATGTTACACTCTGTAGCTCCCAGGCCTGTTGACTCATTCACTGACAGAAATCCAGCATGTATGCTGCCTCCATATGGGAAATTCAAGATCTTTTTTCTTTTTTTTTAAGAATGTGGGACAGTGCAGTTTATACAAAAATACATTCAGCTTCATAGTGTACTTGAGTAACTAAACAAACAGTTCAGAATCTCAGAATCTCAAATCAGTTTTAAACACTTTATTGGCAGGTACTGTGAGAAGCTAAAACTGTAGGGAACTGCAAGCTTCAAGCAGAAAAATGGACATAATGAATTCTCGCTGGATGTAAGATCCTAAAATATGAATCTCAGCTCTGCTCCTTGTGCTATTATTTTTGACTAGTAGAAGAATTTCACTCCAATTGCTTTCTAAAATGAGAGTAATATGACAAGCTACTTTTTTCAAAATATCCCTTTGGTTGCTATATATCCTTGTCATTACACAGAACTGATGTCAGATGGTTTAATTTTGGTTTTATTTGAACTACCTTAACTTTTGAAGTCACTGACAATTTTTGCTGATTTTTTTATAATTTTAAAAATATATTGAAGGCATGATAATTTCATAGAACTCAAACTGAACATTTCTGGTTTTGCCTTTTTTATAATTTTATCTCCCATACCATAATTCTTCCTCTCACTATTAGCTTTTTTCTGGTGTAATTTTTACCTTTACCAATACATCTCGTGATACATCAGCATATTAAATAATCTAGTACTACTTTAACTGCACCTGACACTCTAAAGTCAAAAGCAAGTATTAAATTTGGGTAGATTGCATAGGCCCAAATAATATTATTTTGGGTGGATAACAGGTACAAATGTCTTATCTTTGTTCCTTAAGTAGAATTCAGAAAGATTGTCACTGCAAGGTGTGATGTAACTGGTGTGTCCCAGTGGAATAATGTCAGATATTTATTATTGCCCTTCTTATTTCTGTTAATGAAATTGACCTGCTATTAAAGTCAGGCTGAATAAGGTAGAAACTTAGTTATATCAACAGCAAGGTTCAATTTGACAAAGTTAATAGAATTTCTTTCTGCAGATTTTACAGAACACATCATCCTAGGTTTTTTTTCTGCATGGTGGTTTGGGAAAAAGCATCACACCAAAATACTAGGTAGTTTCATTAGTGTTTCTAGAAAAACTGCCTCCTTCCAACAACATTTAGAGAACAAAAATAGACTTGCTTTAATGCATCGTGATATAAAATGATGTTTGTGGTGCTATACAAAGAATATTCTTGTTCTCTTATAGAGCAAATTATGTCTCTACACTGTAGCAAATTTGAATTTCATGTTTTTTCAGTGAAGTGCTCTTCAAGGTGATTAAGGATGTATAATCTTTCTCAGTATGATGTATAAACTCATTCTGCTTTCACTTCATGCCTTTCCTTTATGCTTACACACAGTAGTGGAACATTGACCTCCATTTTAATTCTGCAATGTTAACACGTAATTCTTTGTAGTGAAGATGGTAAAGAAAATCAAATCATGTGCCTCAGGGATTCAGACACTGGCCTACATAGGGGTCAGAAGACTCCCCAGATGCAAACAAGGACATATGCTGGATGAATCTTGAAGGTGTCTCACCTCTTAATCTGAAGCACCAGTCCCTGCTGTACCTGGAAATAGGATACCAGATCAATTGGCAGCAATCAGATGCATTCAGGTTTTAAACTAAAATTTAATCACCACCTGTTCACTTCAGAGAAAACCAATTGTTGTCTTCCCCTCCCTTTCTGCTGCAATGAGAGGCTGATTTGCTAATCTTCCAATCAAGTACAGGAAGTGGTGTTTGAAATGTCAATAGGAGGCTTGTACTTCTGAAGACATGGTGAGATTTAAGAATTTAGTGCATGACGTTTCAAGACTAACTTTCACATTAGGTAAAAAATGGGTAAATTTTGGGTAGTTAGAAATCTGAATGGGATTTCTGAGACCTTCTAAGATGCAGAATATCAAATTAAATAAATGAAAAGAAGAGGCATGGAAAAGTCTATGGGTAGGAGTGGAGATGCAGTTCAAGACCTAAATTTATGTACAGTTATTCAACACATGGTGTGTGGATCAGTTGCATGTCTGCAGGAAACGATCAAGATGACAGTGGAAAGTGACTCTAGAATTAGAAAATGTATGCTAGACCTGATTTTTAATTTTTTTAATGTCTCTTTAAATTCTGTCTCTCTTCTATTTTATAGGGTTTTTTTCCTTTAAATATTTTCATTTTTCTACTAGTTTAACTACCTTAAAGTTATTGTGAATTTATTTGACAGTCATTCAGTCTGGATTATGGAATCACTCTGTTCAGGACTCCACACACTGTCCCAATATATCCACATACTGTTCTGAATGTATGCAAGCATCAGCATTTTTTTGCACTTTAGCCTTGCAGACTGATTTGGCAATTCAGTCATGTGAAAGATTTGTAACAAAAAATTTCTCTTGGACCTCTGTGATATTTGGTAGGAAGCAGGATGCTGTGTTTGAAAAATACCTAGAAATCTTTTTTTTTGTAGAATATTGGAGGTTTATGTACAGTTTCAAAACCTTTTCTTTTTTTAAAATTACAAGAAGCTTTTAACTGCATGACAACATTCTAGCTTTGGAATAGAGGTTCCTCTTTGCTCAGTAATCTTGCTGGGCAGTTTTAAGTTAGTGAATGAGGAGTGTTCTTATTGCGCAAGGAATTGCCACAGATTATCTTCATAAAACTTATTTCTCCGATAAAACCAGTTATTAATTCCCTTTCATATGTAGATTCAGCCCCCACCTATATCTTGTAAATCTGAAACTGAAGAGGTTTTTTTTTTAGTTTTCACAACATTCCTATGAAGTGAAGTGGTTCTTCTTTTTCTGTTCATCCTTTTAAAACATGTATAACAAATATCCTTTAAATTTAGGCATCAGGTTTGACACAAAATATATTTTTTTCTTTGAGTTCTTAGCATCACATACAACTTTCTTTGGTCTAAGTCCGATTAAATATTTCAATTCTGAACTTTGAAAACTTTGGGCATTGAACTTCTCAAGGGACACAGTTAAGAATGCTAGTGATGTCTAGACAGTAATGGTTTTAAGAGTTTGACTGCAAGCATGCTTGGCTATAAAGTAAATGGATGTCTGCTGTTATAGGAAACCAGCTACTTTGAAGGCATTATTTTCCTAAAATAAATGTTACGTACAATGAAATTTCATTAATTCTCTTGAGAAATAGTGATAGCACCGTAATGTTTATGTTATTCTCAGTAATTAACAGCTGTTTTGGTCAAATTTATAAAATCAGAACATAAAAGTATATTTAATATAAATTAGCACATCTGTTTATTTTTTTTTTGCCTGTTTTTCACTTCAGTTCTGTTTTAAATAGTGATAATTTTTAAATGGGTTTTTTTTGATAGTTTTTAAATGTAAAAGCTAGCTTTGTTTGAGACACATATCTTTGTAAGGTTATGCCATATTAATTGGGAGTGCTTGGTTTTTTTTACTTGCTTTTTTTCCTAGATTAAAATATTACTATGAATGAGAGAGAAAATGGACTCTGCAAAGCTCTGGAACATATTCGTCTTAATATATATTCTGTAGACATCAATATTTCTAACTTTTACTTGAAATCATGGGTACTTTGTGTGTTGTTGGGTTTTTTGCTTTTTTTTTCCCCCAGTACCCCCACAAATTTCATTAGTAACATTTTGATGGTGTGAACACATGCTAACTAGCAGGAAACTGTGCTGTAAATTATTGGTCTCTTTGGAATCTGGCAGCTCATTCTCCTACTTAATAAAATTAGAGAGCTGTTCTGAAAGCCAGCAATGGACTGCACTGGACTGTGCCAAGAAAGTTGAGAAAGACATACTCTACTGAAGGTTCTGGGGAGGTGAGTTAGAAGGATTAAAGATACTCTTTGTAGTTTTAGATTTGAATTCTATTAGTCAGTAATAATGGGAATCATAATGGCTACTTACTGCCTGGACGGTGGTCTCATTTACATCAGGATCTCTTTGCTGGCTGCAGTGTCCCATTTACATGAATGTGTAGATGGAAACTCCTAAAAAATAACAGTAGAACTGGCAGGCCCACTATAGATACATACTGAATTTTTAGTATTTTTATAGATACATACATATTTTCCTACTCTTATCTTAGATTGGTATAGAATGCCATTGAACAGTTTTTGTTTTCTGTTACAGAATAAGGCCAAAAAAAACATTGGTATTGTGATCAGCTGCAGAGGGTAATGCAGATGTAATGACATCCCTTCTTGAAAATAACTTTTGCCTAGCTCTTGCTGTGCCAGCTAGCTCCTGTCTGCACTACTAAGGATGTGCTAGGAGGGAATTTAACAGTTTATATACTTTTCTGCTGGTGTTGACATATGGTTAATAGGTTTATTGAAATTTACTATGAAGATTTGTATACCAAAAAACATGTTTGAGACTAACAGAGATTGTTGCTTAGTAGCATCCTTGAAGTGAGGCCATGGTAACTCCCTTGCTTTTGGTTATTTAAGGGGGCAAGAGTAATATAAAGGGCACTCAAACTGTTCACAGGATGGATTACTGTGCAGTCCATGTGAGATTTTATCCTGTCTTCCCTGCAAATCATCTGGGACTTAGAGAGAGAAAGCTTCACAGTGCTTTCCACATTTAATTCACCTAGCAACATAGCAAAATCTGCTGAGGAAACAAACTAGATTTAACAGCTATTGAATCAGAGAACAGAGCTGTCATACTCTGAGATAGCTACCTGTAGTCACCAACAAGGGATTACAGGAAAAGTACAGGCTAAATATAGACTCTGTAGGGGTAACAGTGTTTCAGCCCATAGCTTGGACAGTCCTTGTCATGTAAAAGTGTGAAAAAAGTTCATTGTCATGGTTTCTATTTATCAGAATGAAAACCTAAGTAAAAAGTTTGTTTTACTGGGCAGGGAAGAGCACCAAGACACTTTGATGGCTTTTCTATCTGCCCAGTAGGGAAAAAGAGATAGAAGGTCTCTAAATGAAATATTTAAGTCTGCTCTGTGATCCGAGCTGCTTTTTATTAATTTGAAAACCTAAGAAGTTACTTCCTAGTTCTTTTACTTTTACTTTTTTTTTTTTTTTTTTTTTTTTTTTTTTTTTTTTTTTTTTTTTTTTTTTTTTTGTCTAGAGCTAGTATTTCGGATCTTTATGTACAGAGATGACAACTTGTTGGAAGGACATACACTGAGAAGAACATTATTCTATGTTTGCTGGAGCTGGAAACTTTCTACTAAATTTGCTCTAAAAAACATTTTCAAAATGGATTGGGTCCAAGGTGATATAAATCAGCATAAACCAATTTAAATTAATAGAATTCATTGGTCATTTGTACTTGATCTAGTCCACTGGATCAAATATTTGGAGCAGCATTTTCTGGATTTGTGACCTCGCTTTGGCAGTTGACAAAATGGGTGTGCACAGGCATGAATCTATGTGCACATTTACTGGCAGGTGACTGAGGGAAATGGTGGATTGCTGTCTCTGGATGGAGTCTCTGGTTTGCAAGAGACTCTGCTGTCACAGTGGTTGCCCAGATGAGATGCTACAAATTTATAAACATATAAATCTGTGCTCTGCTCTCTTCAGTGTTTATCTTGCAGAATGTCAAAGTTGTGCAGTGCAACTATAGTACACGTAGTTGGATTTGTGACTACTGAACTTATGTGGGGAAAGACTGTTATAGAAGAAAATTGTAATTATATATAAGTGAAACTGGCTATTGTTACAAGCATTAAATATTGGTGTGGGAGCAACAAAGAGAGATTTTGTTCAGTAGGTATTTGTTTTCTGTAATTGATCTGTTTGCAGCTTTTTTATCTTAAGGTGCTCTCAAATCATCTGCATTATTAATTTGTATTGCAAAATCATGTCTTAGGTTTCTGTGTAGTTTTCCACGTAGCATTCCACATCTTGTGTAAATCCAGTAGTATAAATGAATTGAAGAAACACTATTTTTTAGATAATTAAGAATTTTCTTGGTGTTATTTGAGATTAATGAATTATATACCACTTTAGCATTTCATCTAGTAGTCATGTGAAGTTTTCCTGCTTTCCAAGTGAATGCTGAAGTGACCAATAGAAACTCACAAAATAAATCCAATGCTATCAATCATTATTTTTCTTAAAGGAAAAAGAATCAAACCTTTTTCTAAACCAAGCATACTTACCTATCTTTTAAGTAGTATTTGCTAATTATAGAAATATATCAGTAAAACATATATATGAATACTTTTTTGGTTTTTTGGAATAAATCTTCCCTCATGGTCTAGTTTTGCATACCATATTGTTTTATATTTTGTTTGGGTTTTTTCTTGGTTAGTTTTTAACAAATCCCAAAAATTCGGGCAGGGTACAGATAGTTATTTTGTTCCTACCATTCATACATAATGTTAGCTGACACCTTCCTGTCGCTGTTATCACCGTGGAACGGAGAAACGACACAGACTCCAATTTCAGGGTAGAGAGAAGGCCGAAGCGCTTTATTAGCTTCGTGAAGGGTTTTTATATGTTAGTTTGCAAAAAGTGTACTATATGGCATAAGGTAATTGGTTCTTTCGGCCATCCACCCCTTAGGGTGATTGGCCAAGTTCTAAGACACCCATCTCTAAATATTTTTCTAGTTGGGAACATAACAATGGTGAACAACAACCTTGCAGGTGCAGAGGTTTACAAAACTATAACATTGTTTTGAATTACTTGCATGGGAAAGACAGAGTTCTCACAAACTACTGCTGCAAGCTGAAGAAATTCTTTGCTGGGGCTTTTTCAGCATCCATACCTTCCTTTTAAAATTTTGGGATGAAGGAAATAATTTCTGATGTTGCAACTTCAGGGAAAAATAATTTGATCAATATGATGCTGAAAACTGGCATTGATATAGCAAATGGCTAGACTTCTGTATTCACTGGAAATGGATTTTGGGTAAGAAGCTTCTGGAGAATAAGACTCAGCAGATGTGATACTAGCAGGCCTATACAAATTTCATCTGGCATTTCTGTTGTCAGTGTGAAGTCCACTTAAGTGCACAATTTCATGGTTCGCCAGTTACCGTCCTTGGCTGAATTTATTTTCAATGCTGGTGAAAAAAATTGTTGGTTTGCCAGTTGCTGCTCAGAAGTTATAACTCTTGACAGAAAATGCATATTCCATCAGGATCTTAAATTTTTAATTCAGTGTTTGTGTTTATTGATGGAAGTTAAATAATATGCAGGTAGTGCACATCTACAAGATAATTTGTTACATGACAGTAGATTGTGAAGTTTCTCTTACTTTGTTTTTCCTAATATAAACAGCAAAGAATGAACCTTTTATTCCATTAAATTTCTTTAGGAATATATTATATATATAAGAAAAATGATAAATGATTCTTAAATAGCCCACACAGATAAAAAAAACTGAGATTCATTTATTTAAAAGTAATATTTAATTATTGTGTCCATTGACCTAACATTATATTAGTCTTTTTATACCCTTGCTGGCTCTATGAGAAACTCCTGTGGATATGATGTGGGATTTTAACGTCCTTTAATCCAGGCTTTGTCTTGTGAATTTAGCAGCAGATCAAGAGCTGTCTCGTTATATGTTTAGTTTAGACAAATTTTACTAGCTTATGGAAAATCTGATTCCTTAGCTTTGGGCTGAAGGGAATTTTTTTCTCTTTTATTTTGAAACTGTAGTGGACATGATCTTCAGGAAACTAATTAATGACAGTACTGTTTTAATATGTTATTTGACAATGGTCCTGAAGTTCCCATTCTAGTGTTATCATATGTAAGCATTGCAGTTTAGGCAAAGAAAAAGGGAAGAAAAGATGCAGGGAAGGGAGGAAATTAAAAGAGAAAACTTGTCAACCATAGAAGATCCCTTTCTCCCTCCCTCCCTTCCTTCCTCCCTCCCTATATCCCTCCTGCCCCTCTCTTTCTTCCCTCCTTTCCAGCAGACAGCTGCTGAATTAATCTGAGAGGACAAGAGCTCCCTCAGAAATAACATTGAGGAAAAGTGTCACAGGCCTTGAAGTGCCATGATATACTTGGCTCAGGTGCTGACAAAACTGCAGATTTTGTGATATGCGAACAATGATACAATACTGGAGGAAATATCCACTGACCTTGAACATTTTAAATCTTACCCTAAGGAGCTGCAGTTGAGTTTGGATCCAGCTTTCTCCAGTGCATCACAGAACTTTGTTTCTATTCTATACTTATGCATTCTAATATGAGCTGATTTTAATTCTGCTTTTTGTTCTTTACGCTATCCTTGGAGAAGGATGATCTGAGCTCATCATAGTTATGTTCACATTTCAAGCCCTTTATGGAAAGATATCAGTATGAATAACAGCACTAGCATATGTTAGGGTTTGAAACATTGGTAAGGGCTTGGGTAGTCCTAAATGCTTAGAAAAAACCTATTCATGTTCCACTCAACAGGGATTGTGATTAAGTATAATACTTACATTAGAGGTACAGCTAAATTCAACTTGAAAAAATCCAAACCACTGGGTAATTTCAGCCTCTAAGCTGAATAATGCTTTTGATGATTAGCCAAAGGATCACCTGGACACAAGTTAAAATCAACTTTCAGATTAAAAACTCAACTTTCACAACTCTCTGTATCTATACTGTAATCATGCCAGACCAGTCCTTGTGGTGGCGGGTGAGGCTACATTACAAGAGATAAAGAGAGTCTGCTGGTGGGACAAGTCCCTAGTACCAAAAGAACCTCCTCAGGTTAGGGTGACCAGAAAGGCTTCTCCCAGGATGCTCTGTTCTGTTATGTTAATCTACCTCAGTTCTGCTTCCTTGGTTGGCCCGTGGCCCCTCATCCCCTTGCTACCTTACGTGTTACATGCCCTAGAAAGTTCTCCACTCCAGGTTCCCCCATTGGCCTCTGCCCCTTGCCACGACCCCAGAGCTTCCCCATTGGTCCTGGTGCTTGCCCCGCGCCCGTACTTAAACCTGGACCCTGCATTGTTCTCGTCTTTGCCTCTAGAACCCCTCCCAGTGTGGAAGCAATAAACTGCTCCTGTGGAACTCCATGCAAAGACCCTTCCTGCCTCTTTGCCATCGACCCAAATTACTGAAGCTGTCCGTGTGTTTGTGCATGCACACGTGTGAGTGTTTGTGGCTGATCCTGCTGAGCGGCTTCGCTTTGGAGACGCTTTTTAGAGATTGCAACACCTCGCGCTCTGGCACAGAAGCTGCAGAGCTCGAGATAGCAATAGTCCTTCTTTAAATATTTTAGTTCTCTGATTTAAGTATTTACAGACTGTAAGACACCTACGTTTAGTACTTATCAGAACAATTTTAAGACCAGAGTTTTCTGGTTTACTTGGAATTTGGCTAGCCCAGTTTTTAATTAAAAAATAAATACAGTGACCACATATCAAAATTATATAAAGAAGTTCATTGGCTGCTGTGATTATATTATATTCTCTATTGTTTAACCTTACAGCTGGCTCAGGGAATATTCCATCAAGTGTTAAGTAGTATCCTTTTTCACTTGTACAGCCGAATTAGACTGAATCATAACTTAAACTCATGGATTTGCAGAGAAAATAACCAGGCAAATTAAGCCTTGATGAAACTTCAGCAGTTATTTTCTCTGTGGTCTAGTTTAATTTTCACTAGTTTCCTTTCCAGAAATGGAAGGTCACTTGAGATTTCTAAAATGTGAGGCAATGTAAGTGATTGACTCTTGTGCTGTACATATTCATATAATTCGTAACTACCAGTTGCTCAGATTGTTTGAAGCTCAGAAACAGAGCTGTGGTGCAGGATATGTCTCTTTCAGTTTTTGATGAGGAAGTAGAGAACAGCATGGTGAGGGCTCAAGTAACAAGAAGAGGAAAGAGACACTCCAAATTTTCATGCTAGTTGGATTCCAGTCCACATATCTCTCTCCCCCCTTTTTGCTACATCCTTGATCTGAGAAATACAATTTTACTTGGCGTATCTTCCGACCAGACATTCTTCTCATAACTATTTTCACCTTTTGAGGAACTTTTTGTTGTTGACTGTAAATTCTCTAGTTGTCGTAAGCATACACCTGGACACTTCATCTTCTTGCTAAGGACTGATGGTTTTAAATTTTTTGTACATTTCCTTGGAAAACATTTATTTGCTTGGTGTATTTTTCATACTAATATCTATATCAAGAAAGGAAGATATCAAGTATAGGACTGAAACTACTTAGTTCCCCTTGCAGTACATTGAGATGGTTTTGGTTTGTATTTATGTGATTTTGTGGTGTTGCTTTTTTTGTTTCTTTCTTGGGAGGTTTTTTCCATTAAGGGAAATTAGATTATGCTGAGAACTGAGATTCCTGTTAGAGCTGCCAAATGTAGGCAAGGAACAAGACTACAGTTTCTCTTCATTGCCAGTCCACAAAGGAGGACGAACAGTTTTGCAGACCCATAATTTGTGCCCTCTACAGCAAACTGTGCCAAATAAGAATATTCAAGGGACTATGGGCTGCTGGACCTTCAGAAGTTCAGGTAAATCAAAGAAGCTTAGGATAATCCAGAGGAAACCTTACCAAAGCTCTGCTACCTTTGAAGATTGTCTATCATTGAGCCAGAAGGATTTGATCTATAAAATAGAAGCTTTATTTTCTGGATTTTTTTCTGAGTCATTCATCAAAGTCATAGTTAGGTTAAGCAACTATAATTTTGATTTTTTTTTTTTTTTTTTTTTTAAAGTTGGATGTTAAACCTATTTAATTTTTTTTGTTTTTTTGGGGTTTTTTGCCATTTGTATGCCAGGGACAGCAAGAAGAAAAACCTGTAAAGTATGGCAGCTTTCATCTGATGTCAACCTCTGTTTCTTCTGTTAAAACTTGAATACAAGAAAATTAACTTACTTTTTCCTCCACATTTTGATAGTCAGATTGGATGATGAGTAGCTTTTGTAGCTTACACTTGAATTAATTGAACCTTTGAAATGGAAATTTGAAAGCAAACCTGTATATTATTTAGGAAATACAAATTCTGTTTTAAAAGTAAGAATATCCTTTAAGAAGGTTGAAATATGTCAGGGTTTAACGGAATGTGAGAAATAACAATGTGTCAAAATGTATGCTAGGGAAAATAAGTATTCCAATTGTACTACAAATGATCTATTGCCATTTGTCTTGATCACTGAGTTATAGAGAAGGCTGACTGCATTTTTTTAATTCATACAATTTATTTTGATTGCTTATTCCCATAGGTGATTGCATTTTTGGGGTCTTTTTATAAAAAGAATATAAATTAATGTCTTGTATGTCCAAAGAATTTTTAAGGTTTTGAATCAAACTTTTATGTTAAGGAAGGTCAGTGTAAAAATAGCTGCACAGTTTTAAATTTATAGATGTTTAATTATAGGGGAATGTGCAAGAGTAAAATTATATATATATGTATATATGTGCACTTCCCTTATGGTAGACACTCCCTCTTCTTAGGATTCTGACTGTTCTTGAATCTGGAGTGGAAGACTGCAAAAATAGAAGCGCTTTAATATAATTACTTGGATTTAATTCCTTCTTTACACAAAGTTAGGTTTGTAACGAAAATGAATAGGTTTGTACTGTGAACACTTCAGCCCCTGGAAACTTAAAAAGAGAAACAGGGTGAAAGTTCATTTGCATTTTCTGCTTTTACTAAAGATTATACCCATGCTCTGGCCTTTCATTCACTGTGTAGGAGCACCTGTCAAATTGCATAGTAACTCTAACCAATTTGGTCATCTGTTTCAGAAGTTAAACGTGCTACTTGTTCTTTGCTTGACAGACATGTACCTGCAATGTATGTACACCTTCATCATTTCCTGACAAATCTAGGCTAAAAAAAATATTGAAAGAAAAACAAGTGACGCCTGTAAAGATCAGTTTTGTGACTTCCAAGTCCAAAGCACAGTTCCCTGCCCTTTGATTAGGTGTTGTTTCTATACCTGTGGCTTCCCTTGCAGTCCTGATGGATGGATGAATGGATGGCTGTCCACATCAAGTTACATATACACTCTTCCTGGTTAATTCCCAGTTTTGGAGCATGAACTCTTCATGATGTAGTCCTCAGTGCTTATTTCCCTCAATGTCCAGACTGAAGGGCCTGTTGGACCACCCTCTAACTTCAATGCCCCTACCTTTCCTTTCCAAAGCTAACCAAGATTGTGGGCATTGGATTCTTCTCTTACTACACAGTGGTAAAGCATCCAGCTACAAACATATATCCTGATTGCAGTGTGATTTTCTTTTCCTGACAGGAGTGAGACCCAAGTGTTTATCAGCCCCAGTAAGTTTCTGCTGATAATATTCTGATCACAAGAGAAAGGACATCAAGGCATGTGTTCCTGCTGGTTGAAGAATAGGCACCTCATATGTTCCAGTAGAACATTAACAGCTGAGTTAACACTGTCATTAATTCTTCTTCTATCCTTAATCCTTGCTCTTTCCTTCCACTGCTGGTTTGCATCTCATCCCTTCTGATTTTCAGTTAAGCTTTTCCTTCTTGAAGAAACTTGAGTGCCACTGCTGCCATCATGTCACTTTGAGCAGAGGGAGAAAAAGTAAAGGTTTGGAGGTTAATGTGATACAGCATAGTGTAGAGGTTTTCCCCCAGTAAAAATAAGACAGACCTCCTATATGTAGCCCTCAGTAGAAAATTTTACATGATTATGTCTTAAATTAGAAGTTACAGAAAGCAATATAGGTTATTAAAAAGGAGGATAAAGTATTGGCTAATGCAACTATTCATGCTGAAAGAAGAAATATCAAGCAAAGGGAAATCATTAGTGTTTCTGAAAGGTTAGCATTGGGAGTAATTTTCTTAAATGTTTTCCTTAATGACCCTTACATTAATAGCAGGGAAACATTTTCAGTATAATCTGCTGACAAAATGAAGTTGGAGGACAAAAAAGCAGACTAATATATTAGAGGGAGAATGTTTGCTATTACATTCTGTGTCACTAATTTTTTGTTTTCATTGCTCTTATTCCTGTTCTCATTTAGGTTTTTTCCACTGAGAGTTCCTAATCTGGAAATAAGTGGCTAAGAGTAGGTCTTAGTATGCTGGTGCAGCTATAAACTGCTATTATGATGCATTTGCAAAAAGGGCAGAATGCAATTAGAACTATGTTATATTTAAAGAAAAAAAAAGAAAAAAGAAAGACAAAGAGACAATTGGTGCTGTTAAGATCTTGATGAAACAAATTATGAAACATTACGTTCAGGAACAAAGAGGAAACGCAAACTAGAGCTCAAGCAGCTGCAAGTGCAGAACGCTGTCACAAAAATGGTGAGCCAGCAAACCCCCTTCAACTGAAAAGTCTTGAGTTGTTTACTTTAGCAGACCAAAGGCTAAGAAGAGTTGTGAGTGAAATTCACAAACCTATCAGGTGTAAATACTGTGAAGAAAAGGACTAGCTGTCTAAAGAGCCATGCTGACACCAAATAAGTGAGTATTGATTTACTCTGAATAAATATAATTCATACACTGGAAGATTCCTAGATTTTTCAGCAAACAAATTCTGGAATGTCCCTCCAAATAAAATTGTTAGGAAGGAAGCTGCGATTTTTTTTTTTTTTTTTTTTATT
>VXAD01001024.1:1794539-1887997 GCA_013399195.1 Dicrurus megarhynchus
TTTTTATTTTTTTTTTATTTTTTTTTTTTACTTTATTTGGACATATCTTAGATTATTACTTTATTTGGACATATCTTAGATTATGAAAAGGGTTTAAATCACACAGCATGTTCCATAGCAAGGGACTTTGCTTAGGAGCCTGAGGCATCTGTTCTAACCCAGTGGTCTTATGATAGTGGTCTTGCTCTTAGTTTCACTACTGCAAGTAGACCACAGAACAGCTGTTTAGGAAGTTTTAGACAATATTAAGAAAGGGATTTTAATAGGAATGTTTAAGTGTTTTAAATATCTGGGAAGAGCATTAGCAAGTGGAAATTCAATGTCTGTAATAACTTCCCGTGTACATAGGTTGACAGTTCCAGAAATACACACACCAATTCTGCAAAGAGGGTAGTAGCACCTTCAGTTATTTACAGTGCTATTGAAAAGATTTTCACTGTGACATTCTTGCTCTGTACAGCAGCAGTGATTAATGGAGGCCTACAGTACCCTTTCAGTTATAAACTGAAAAAAGTTAAAACATTTCCAACTTTGAAGCTTCACTGCTAACAATTGTGTGCGTGTTCTCTAATTGTGCATGGCATACTGCTAGGTACTTATCCCTGCCAGGCAGTGTTCTGCTTTAAGAATAACTGCTCTTGTTGCTGATCCATACACTGGGCATATCAGGCTTTGTGTTATTGGGCTATCTCTGTCTTACACTGTCCTTGAGGACTGTTCAGTGAGTAGGATTTAAGACTGCTGTACAACATGGAGAAAGTAATCCAGGTAATAGTGTAGCTGGAAAGCATGAGACATAAAGCAGTGGTATTTTGAACCTAAGTCTTTGATCACGTGGGTTTTTCAGCAAAGCAGGAGAATGCAATGCTGTTGGTTGAAAGGAGAAACAATAAGAAGTGTCAGACACAACTTTGAAATCAGTCCCAAAGATTGCTTGAAGCCAGAGGTCAGAGGTTATATGTGACTGGATATTGAAAAGGATGGAAATAACTTTCGGCTGTGTATTTTGTTGCACCTTCCTCCTGTATGCCCCAAGGGACCATCTGAACAAAGAAATGAATCTTCCACAGCCACGTGTGAGACTCTTTTTAGTGACTTTATTGACTCTTTCTTTCCATTATCAGTGTTGGTGTTTTCGTCTCTCACCAGGCAGGCTTTCTTCCCTTCAGCTCAAACCACTGTGCTCCTCTCTACCTGACCTTTGTCTGTCACTTTTGCTGTTTCTTCCTACTATATCATTATTTTCACATCTTTAAAGACATCATAGAATGGGCTGAAACTGAGAAGCATTGTAGAAAGTATAAGCATACCAGGAAGTTTTCTGCAAGGTCTTTGCCCTACAGACAGGATTTTCACAGACACATTGACACTTATAGGTGTGGAGTTCCAGCAAAGACCCACTTCACTGGACAAAGATGATTCCAGTAACAAGGCAGCTTAGTCACGACTCCATTGGTTATGATGTTCTGAGAATCTGTAACTTCCTGGATTACTTTAGTGGCAGCATTGGGACAGTTTCCTAATGAAACAGGATTCTTCAGCATGCAGAGGTAACAATTTGGTCAGTTTTCATATGTGTTTTTCCAGTGGTATTGTAGGCAATTTATTGTGTAGATGGAGGAAGGAAGTATGAAGGCATGGAGGCTTAATGATGCTTTGCAGAAGGGAAAGCTCTTTCAGGAGACAATTTTTTACCACTCTATTTCACCTAATTCACCACACAGACATGTGTCCCCTTTTTTTTTTGGTTCTGCCCTATTCTTGAACCAAGTGAAATTTCACTGCTGTAATACAGCAGCTAAAACATAATCCTGTTCTGTGTTTAGGTTCTTAATTTTAAATATCTTAGTGATTTCAAAATATAGAAATGGAGCAAGACAGAGTATGTATGAAAAAGGGAAGTAATAAAAAAGCTTGTACTCCAGTTTTTAAACAAAAAAAAAAAACCCTGGAGACACTGGATGCAGAGGCAGATGGTGCCCCAGCAATTGAAGTAGGAATTATATTTTATCTCTCAGGTGTCTCTTGCTAGAAAGGAACTACTGTCTTTCTTTCGGTCTTGCCATATCCTAGTAGTCCTCCAACATGAACTTTGCATCTTTCTCTTGCACTTCAGAAGTTTGCAAAAGTCATTCAAACAGTCTTTTGTGCTAGTTTTTAATTTTAGTATATCTTTACCTAAAAGAGGCTATACTTCTTTACCCTGCTCAATGGCAGGCAAAGCCGCTCAGTGCAAAGCCCATATTCTAGAGCATACATTCTTTTCTATTTAATTCTAATGGTTTATGTTTGAGTCCTTAATATTATTGATGAAAATTACTATCACTTGTGATTATGTGCTGTGGAATCCCATCATATAAACTGTCATCCATTAACTTTGATTTCCCTTATTTCATACCTGGAGGAAGAATGGGAATAGATGGAAAAACATCCCTCTCTGTAGCACTGTCATATTTTCTTGGAGTGCAGCAGTGTTAACTGAGGAGACTAAGAATTAAGAACTTTATTTTCCATGTGTTTATTTCATCCTGGCCCAGTCAAGAGTCTTGCTGCAGCTATGTTGGATGCAGAGGAGCTTCTGCTGAGGTTTAGCCTTGGATAGCTAAAGGTGCTGTATCTTAAAGCTTCCAGCCTGCCTCAGGGGACAAGGAAGCTGTGTCATCCTTTTATTCCTTTCTCTCTCTCCTGCTGGTACCTTCCGTCTCCCTGCTGATAGAGTCAGGCTAAACAAAGTTTCCATAAGCATGACCACTCCTTAAATGAGATGGTCATTAAAGCCTCATGCTTAGGCATGAGGCCCCTGAAGTTTCCCTGAGTTTATATGCTTTATAGCAAAGTTAAAAATGTAGGATGGAGGAATACCTAAGAATCCAATAGATGCTTTTCTTGGCCATATCTGAGGATTGCCTGTCTCATTCGTTCTGGAATAATTCAGCCTTCTCTCAGGAAAATGAATTTCTGTTGATCTCAGCTCTGAGGTTAGCTCAGTTGGTCAGAGCATGGTGCTAATAATGCCAGGTTTGTGGGTTCAGCCTCTGTATGGGCCATTCATTTAGGAGTTGGACTCGATCCATATGGGTCTTTTCCAACTCAGAGTATTCTGTACCTTCTGTAACTTCTTACTCAAAGTAATTAATTTCTGGAGTTTACATGAATATAGCTTAGTGGTGCAAAATTTTTTCTAACATTTAGTTTAAAAATTCTGTGTGTGTATATATATATAAACAGAAAATTGCACATAGCACTGTCAGCATTATAAACATCTGTTTCAGACTGTGTGACATTCAGATGGCTGCTAAATAGTGCAGTTTTTGGGTTTTTTTTTTTTAAAGAAAAGGTATTAAAGGGACAAACCATTAGTTGATACAGCTCCAACTGTATTCAACTATTGCATGCTTGAGTTTGAACTGAATTTATTATCAAGTTGTCTCATTATGTTCCCCATTTGTTTTGGAGTTTTCACACTAAAACAGATCTTAAGACATCTCTTACTTGCTGTTCTACCAATATAGTTTTGATTTCTGTTAGCTGTTACATGATCTAGAATTTCTTTTGTTAGATACCAACAACTGTAAAGATCTAAAATGGTTTTGCAATGTTGGAGGTGCTAATTAGTTAAAAAATAACTATTTCCGTTAAAAATACTGTGACAACACAATTTTGTATCTCTTAAGATATTTTTTTTTGGGCTTCAGTGTAGTCAAGTAGGAATGGATTCATCATATTGTTATTCAAAAAAGCATCTTTGTTACCAGGATCTCATAATAACACATACAGTAATTTCTTATAAATGAACAGTATTTTTTCATTATCTATTCAATGTTCTATTTAAGACTCAAACAAAATATTTCAAAATCCCAGTGGACTGAACCATCAGGACAAACTTGGCCAAAATGAATAAATGGTTACAGAAACTTACCAGTGTTTTCATTGAATGAATACTGTTGTGTAGTTCAAACCAATGAGTTATTTACATTCTCTTGAAAGATGAAAGTTATTTATTTTTACAGGTGATGTGAACCAACTTTCAGTTCTTTCAGTTGTATGCAAAGTCATTTCTGTTTGTCCTGGTTTGGCACTGGCCCAAAGCCAGGCACCCATGAAAGCCACTCACTCACCCTCCCCTGCCACAGCTGGGCAGAGGAGAGAAAAAAAATTAACAAGGGTTCATGAGTTGAGATAAGGACTGGGAGAAAACACTCCAAGGGCAAAACAGCCTCAACTTAGAGGTACCAAGTGAATTTATTACTAACAGAATCAGAGGAGGATAATGAGAAGTAAAATAAGCCCTTAAAAAACACCTTTTCTACCCCCAACCCCTCCTTCCTTTCCACCAGCAGCGCAGGCAGACAGGGCATGGGGGTTTGGTCAGTTCATCACTGAGATTCTCTTCCGCTGCTCTGGGAGAGGAGTCTTCCCCTGTGAGACCGTGGGGTCCCTCCCACAGGAGACAGTTCTCTGTGAACTTCTCCAGTGTGGGTCCAATCTCATGAGCAGCAGTTCTCCCAAAACTGCTGCAATGTGAGTCCCTCCCATGGGCACACAGTCCTCCCAAAACTGCTGCGCCGTGGGTCCCTCTTACACGGGGTGCAGTCCTCCAAGGCTGCTCCAGCCTGGAAGCAAGGGCCCTCTCTCTCCACCGGGTCTCCCCCTGTATCACAGCCCCCTCCAGGCATCCACCCGCTCCAGCACGGGCACCTCCCCCATGGGCTGTGGGTGGATCTCTGCATCCCACATGGATCCCCATGGGCTGCAGGGGCACAGCTGCTGCACCATGGTCTGCACCACGGCCTGCAGAGGCATCCTGGCTCTGGCACCTGGAGCACCTCCTCCCCCTCCCCCTCCCCCTCCCCCTTGGTGTATCCTTGTTTTCCCTCACATGTTCTCATCTTCTCTTCTCTGGCTTTTTCACAGAGGCATTACCACCACCTCTGATTGGCCCAGCCTTGGCCAGCAGCATGTCCATCTTCAGAGCCATCAGGTATTGGCTTTGTTGGACATGGTGGAAGCTTCTAGTAGCTTCTCACAGAAACCACCTCTGTGGCACTCCCACTACCAAAAAGCAGGCTGTGCAACTGTTCCTTTAAATTTATGTTTGGCAAAGCAATTAATGGTAAGATGTTTTTATAGGATAGGCAAAGAAAAGGCAAAACTAAATTTGAGTATGCATACGAGAAGGAGAAGCAGCAGAATAGGCTGGTCAGGCAGCAGTACCCAGCTTCATCAAGGAATGTTGCAGCTGGAGCTTCTGCTGGAGAAATTTTGCAAAAGCAGCTGTGGTGTGTATGTCATCAACAAAAACTTGTCAAAACCTCAGCGAAAATGCTCAGAATTTATCAAATCATGTGAAACATTAAAGTTACATTCAGGCTTAATTCAGCTTTAAGCTGGGTATCTTGCGTGTTGCTAGCAGTATAGACATATTGTTGCAGTAACCCGAGTCTTTGAATTATCTTAAATACCAGCATTTTCATAACAACGTGGCCTCCTGGACAGCGTTAGTGGGCAGCAAACCACTGCACACCTAGTGTGTGGAGTGATGGGTTTTGGCATAATAAAGTTTGTTTCCTAAATTCAGGTGTAAAAGTATTGGTAAAGACAAAAGGTTTCTTGTTTTGCATTTTAAGTCTTCATTTTTAAATTTGAATTTAAATTACTAGTACCTCATAGGAACAACCTGGCAACTTGGTAGGTCTTATCAGTAGTTCAATAAGAATTATTTAGAACAAAGGTTAATACGGTCAATTATATTTCATTTATCTAAAAGGTAGGTAGTATTTTCTCTACTACGCCAAGTTCTTCACTCAATTTATACAATAAAACTTATTTTAACTTTATTTTAAAATTTATATAGCATAGCAATTATTCTTGGATAAGAGGTGTTCAAAAACACATTATGGTGAAGCATAAACAAAAGTCAGAACACCTTAGGATTTAATATTTATTTTATTTTGTTTGTCCTTTCCGTTTTAGGAATAATAATCCACTATAAAATGTGAGGAAACTCAAGAAATAACCCTTCCTTTTTTCTTTGCATAATATGGTTGCTTTGTTCTGAGTTATGCATGAGCTATTCTTTTTTGTCTGTTTCTAATATGAATAAATATTTCATGCAAAGATTTAGTATCTCACTTTATTCAAATTCAAAGAAGTTAAAAATTCAGTGTCTATGGAGGTATATATATTTTGAAATTTTAAGTTCCTGTCACTTAAGCTGTTAAATTAAGTCACTGAAAACTTGTCATTGTACAAAGGACAGGAAAGATTCAGATGTGCAATTTAGTGGCAAACTACTGAAAAAAATAGTCAGCGACATATCAAATTTGAGGTATATTAAATATTAATAAGTGATATTTTCTATATTATTTAATATAAGAATTCTTATGTAAATGGAACACTAGAGATTTACTTATAAATAAGGTCTAAAATTGTTACAAGGTACTTATTCATTAAACTTTCTACCAGCGTTTTCTTACAGTGACTGCTAAGAAAAATAAAGAAAAGGATTGCTTATATCTTTCTTTTTAAGATTATACCACAGACGTCAGGCTTTCTGTAATGTGTTGATTTTATGACTTTTGCAGGGATTTACTGCAATATCAAATGAATTAGGAAATCTGCCGTTCTGATTAGTGGCTTTGTACATCTGTTTTGCTCTTGCAGTTTGGAAAGGAGCACACTTGTGGGTGCTTAAGTCCCATGGGATATAATTTGAGCCACCTGGCCTTTGAGCTAGAGTCCAGAATACTGTGCTAAGCCCTTGGTCTCAGAGTGAAATGTGTGATAAAATTAAGATACCTCAAAATGTGATGTATAACAGCTGGCATGCTTGTGCAGCAGTTTATTTAGTCTTCCTACTGACTTTGGAAGAGAGCTGAGGTACATTACTTGTCCAGAGTGGTGGTTGCTGCTATCTTCAATACAAATGGTCTGTATATAGGCCTAGAAAACTGGGAACACAGTTTAGTGACCTCTTCATGTGGAGAAGATGAAAAATTATCTCTGTCTGTATGGCATCATATAAGAAAGTGACTGACCTTTGTGTCCTGCTGCAGAGTAGAAAACCTCAGACAGACAACACACCAAAAAAAAGCAATCACAGGTTATGCTATTACTTGTTTTACTGTCCTTGTTTCCTCATACCTTCCTTTATTTTGTACTAATTATTAGTTATGCTGAAAAGACGGTCCAGGTTACAATTCTGTTTCTCTAAAAATCTGTTTCCAGCTCTCTATGGATTTTCATGATATCCCTTTTAACAAAATTCCCCAAATTTTTCAAAAACATGCTATATTCCCTACAAAGTTAAATGTAGAATGTAAAATTGTTTACGGCATTTATGTCTTACAAATATCTTTTACTAATTTCTGTGAAGGAAAAAAATGGTATAGCTGGGTAAATTTTAAGTACTAAAGTGGATGATTCAGGGCTTCAGAAACCACCTGGAATCCTAGGCTAAAATTCTCAGAAAATACCACACGAAGCAATGAGTTTAACTTAATTTTCAGAATAAAACATACTTGTATGTGTTTCTGGACTAGGTTACAAGGTGGCACTCGAAGTGTTAATATATAGTGCTACTTCCCACTGTACAACCTGTCATTTAAATACTGAAATACAGTGCAAGACCTGCAGAAGTGCATATGGGAGCATCATGAATAGAAAATGAATCTATTTTGATCCTTGATGGATGTTTCAATGAATAACAAATGAGTTTGCAGTGATTGGACACAGAGAGTGTTAGTGATGTGTTGGGTTTTTTTTTAAACTAGCATAATGAAGGAATTATCTTAAAGTGATGGCATGTGGCAGGCTGTGTTTAGTTGCCTCAGTACTGACTGTTGGGCTGTCACCTTTTCTTTAACTGTGCTTTGTGCTATTTCATGAAGAAACAGCCATTTGTGTTCTTTCAAGCTCTTACTTCATTAATGGTTTTTTATTTGATAGAAAGGAACTAACCTATATTTGCAATATCTATGTTGAATATACATTAAGTATGCATGTATTAAACTACTTTCCAAAGGTCTCAATTCCATCAAACCTTATTAGATCTTAAATTATACATTCCGACCTTTTGTTTTAAAATACTAGGGAGTAATTCTCTTACCATCAACCCCTTGAACAAAACAAAAATGAGACTGCTTATTTAGGTCTTAGGATAGAGAGAGAGGGTAAAGAAGCAGAATTTTGTTCTCAGACCTTGAAGTGTTTCATTAATACAGCAGAAATATAGCTCGGAGCACTGTCTGAAGGTCCTACTGTCTGATAGTCAGGTCTTTCAGTGCAGCACAGAAATCTGTGATTGTGTAGTGATTCTTATCAGAAACTTCAGCATTTTTTTTGTTGTTCTCTCTTTATTACCAAATAGAACGACTTGGCTTGTACATGTCTTCGCTGTCAGATTGGCACATACAAATCCTTGCTTCCAGAATTTGCTAAGTGTTTATGGAAGGAGGTTAGTATAACAAGTTGATGCTTTTTAAATTATATTTGCAAATAGTTCACCTCAGCTTTGTTTGTTTCACTTTCTAAGGCATGTTCCTCCCAAGCAGTTTACTGTTGTATTTTCATAATCACTATGTTCGTGGTTAAACCATGCAGCTATAAATCAGGAGATGTTTGGCTTGCTTGCTATTCTTTGAAGGTATGTAACAAGAAATAGCCTTTGGCTAGCCAGTTGCATGCTATTTTTTCATAATGGATGCACACTTATTTTGTTTTATTTTTGAAGAGAAAAAAATGACAATGTACCTAAAACTGAACATATGGTTGAGTTTTTTAAAATTAGCAGCAGCAATGGAAAATGCTATCCTGTTTTCTTCTATCTGTGTTCTTTATATACTTACTTAGTGGCTGGAAATTAAATTCTATCTGATTACATTCACCAGTGATTTGTGATTAATTAATTATCTTTGACACATAGATCTAGTGTTAGCTTCAAAATAATCGCTTGCACTATGGGACAATTTTTGTAAGTCAAAGGTTTTACAGAATTGGTTTGGTCATTTGCCGTCCAGGTGCAAAACTCAGCTGCAGCAACATCCCTTAATTGCCAACCAACCAAGAGGAAAACATCTGCTAGTTATGAATATGTTCTGAATTGGTAATCATAACAAAATAATGCCGTGTCTGTTCAGCTGAAGAGTAAGTCAGAAGGCTAAAGGCTGTTGCATGTCACTCATGTTCACTGTTGGCTCATGACTGCCTGTGTATTCCAGTTACCGATTCTGTCTCAACAAGACACAGTATATAAAATAATTTAAAAGATTTAAATGTAAATGTTGGAAGGTGTAACAAAAGCATATGGATATACACTATGCACTCTTTATGAGTTTGTGAATTATCAGGCATGGAATTACCTTTTCCTACAACTAGATAACCAACGTGTGTTGCATATACATTAAACAATCATGAGCTTTCCAGAAGAGTCAGTGCTACATTATTAGATTTGCTGAATTTTACTATTTCAAATACAGAGACTGATTATCATCTTTATAGTATTTAGCTGTATTTCCACTGCAGTCAATGTACTTACACCAAATTAAAATTTGTTTGAAAGGAGAGTCACTTCCAGTGCGTATAGGAGCGGGTGGCATCAAGATTCATGCACTGAACTTTTAGACCTCTCCTCTGTCATGAGGAGACAGTTGATATATTTCCAGTATCCTGAGCTCCCCTCATTATACCACATGTTCTGACATACTGCACAAGTATAGGATATGCTGCGTAGCCAGGGTTTTGTCTGTTTCTTCTTTGTACAGAAGGTATGTACAGACTCAGTGTAGCTTTGATCACAGTCGGGGAGTATAATTTATGTACTCGAATGCAAATAAATAGTAAGTCTAAATTAAAGTTAGTCCTGATTACCTTTCCTGTTTTGAACTTTGAAGTATCTTCATCAGGAAAAAGGATGTGAGAGAAAAGCCGGGAAGACATTTGAAAACAGCGCTTGTATAAAATGCCCATTCTCCATCTTTATTGCCATTATTTCACCCAACCACTAGCTCACAAGAGATTTGTTCAGTGTTTTCCACTCAGGGAGATCTGACATTTGCTGTCCCTGTGTGGTATCTGACACTTCAAGCTCTTCTGCTTTGTTCTATGGTTTAACTACCAGGATTTACTATGTCCCTGCTTCTATGCTAAAACACGGGTTTCATATTTTACTGGTTGGAGTCCAGAATCTGTACAAGAGAACTGTTGTTGATGCCATGATGATTTTTTGCCTTTTTCTTGTAAACCCCTTTTTGTACCTTTTTGCAGCTTCTGTATCTCTTAGTGCTTTTGCCTACATTCTTGGACTTGTTTGTCAAGCTAGGAGACCAAACATTTTAGAGGTTTCGTAGTTAGGGATCAGTGTGCCTCAGACCCCAAGGTCCTCTCCAGAACACATTTTGTAAACTAAGATAGAACCATCCAGGGGAAGGTTCCCCGGGGAGGAGGGCTCATGTTAGCCTCTCATTGGGGAATTTATGATAGATATGCTAATTAGTAAAACCTATGTTATACCAGATCTTTGAGGGGGTTTTTGCAGTGTACACTGAGGTGCATTTCACCTGGACGTAGTGCACCTAAGGATCCTTAAAATAAATACCAAGGTAAACCCCCTTTTTCCTTTCTAACCATATTTGACTCTTGATTTTAAGACCAGGAAAACGCATCATTGTAGTTCAACACAGAGAAGTGTCAACAGACTTGACTATGGCACAGTCTGAAGGAATCTGAGTTTTCTATGGTGAGTATCAGCCTTGGTAGCTGGGGAGAAGGTTTCATGAAGATTCTGAAGGTGTTGTCGAAAGGCAGCCCCCTATGTAGCCATGTGCACTACACAGCATCTGGCTGTGATCCACACACAGCCTTTCTTCTGGCAGAACCACACAACATGGAAAGCATCAGTCTCATTTATTGGTCTTGGAAAGAGAGACTTCTGAATGAACCTGGCTGGGCTCTGGCAGCTGGGCAGAAGCAATTCCCGGCTCCTGGAGTCCGCTGGACCACAATCCCAGATTCAGTGTGCTAAATTCTGCACCTGGTCACTCATGGCTGCAGTTATGATTCAAGTTCCTGTCACCATTTACAGCTCAATAATAAATATTTACATTGCTGTGGATGGTATTTTATAATGACAGGAAAACTGAAAAACAGTTGGTGCAGTGAAATGAAAAAAGTAAAAGATAATGAGATATGGTAAAATGGTTGCATTAAAATTTCTATATAAAAGACAAACTTATGTGATTTAAGTTGACACATTTGACAAAATAAGCAGCAGCTCTGGTACATCCTAAGACGTGCAAGATAAGGAATAGCCAGATGCTCACAAGATTCAAGATATTTTAAATTTAGTGCTTTCGTGTTTACAGTACAGGTTTTGCATAGAGTGCTGAATAGAAGGATAGTGCTCATGTAATTTAAGTGACAAGTGAATTTAAATTGTTTATTTAACCATTTTTGAACAGCTTCCAAGTTTTGAGAGAAAGAATCATGTATTTCTGAAGGATTATATAACTGTACAAGCTGTTGGTACTCAGTTAATTAATACCTTAGAGATGTGGCCCTAACATCTGATAAATTAAATTTGTGACATTAGGTTCTGTAGTATGAAGGGGAGTGTACCGTACTGCATCAGCCTCTGACAATGGATAATTATCAATAGTGCATATATTTGATGTAGCTATTCAACAAATGCAGCCTTTGTACATGATCAAGAGTTCTACATTTCTCGCATGGATGCACCTCTATCTCTGTGTACTTTTTTTGTAGATAGCTGCTGAAATTTGGTTTGGGTATTTGAAAGCCATTAAGTGCTTTTTTAGCTACAGATTTTATCTATTTTGTTCCATTTGCCTGAGTCTGAGTGACTGATTTAACTGGACAGTATGAAACTCAATGTAATTTCTGAGTGAACAAATAACTCAAAACTAACCTTGGATAACTACTTGGGTGTTTAAGTTTAAAACTCACTGATCTGAGCAGTGATGTCAGTCAATTTCTAATATTCACATGTTTACGGGAAGCAAATCTCAGAGTTGGGAAACATGGTCATGTGCAAAATTTTCAGATTAGATGAGTATTTCTTGTGTCCCAGTTTTTTTCCGCTGTCCACTGTTTGTTGAGGCATGCTGCTTTAACCCAGTTTACTCCTCCCATTATCACATAGCCTCAGTGTTGCTTTCTTACACTGAGTAAATTATTTACATTGGTTTCACGCTTTTTCCAAGAGAACTCTTCCAGGCAAAAAAAATGGTTTGCAACTCAGAGAAATGAAGGACTGCATCAGGTCTACAGTTATTTCCTCCTGAAGTCTCTAGTGACTAGCACAAGGGTGAACTTGGACAAAGACAAGTTTTTAGAGCATGTGAGGGAATATCTCAGTAGGTTACCTGTCTGATGTTTCCAGACTGTTCCTGGCTTTCTAAGGGGCCCACAGGCATTTTGTGTAAAGCCCACTGGCTTCGCTAAGTTAGAGCAACGTTCTGTCCACAAAGGCTTCTGGAATTAATGTACCCAAGTATCTATGCAGATGTATCTGGACAAGATAATCCACAACTTTGCAAGTTTGTGAAATGAATTTTGTTTAAATACACTTTATTTGCCTTGTAATATGTTTACTATGGCCAGCAGCTAAACCCTCATAGCTTCTCACTCCTTTCCCTCTCCTGTGGGATGAGGAGAATGTATAAGGATGGCAAGAAGGCTTATGAATCAGATAAAGACAGTTTAATAGGTGAAGTAAAATCTGCACGCTCAAAGAAAAGCAGGAATTCACTCAATACTTTCCATCAACAGGCAAATGTCCAGTCACCACCTGGGAGGCAGGGCCTTGGCATTCATAAAGCTAGCCTGGGGAGACAAATGTTAACAACCACCATCTCCCCTTCCTCTTTCCCTTGAGATTTTATTGCTGAGCATGGCATGACAAGGAATATGACTTGGGTCAATCTGGATCAGTTGTTCTGGCTATGTCCCCTCCCAACCTCAGCTCAGCCTCAGCCTCCTCACTGAGGGGGCAGAGTGGGAAGCAGAAAAAGCCTTGACAATGTGCAGGCACTTCTCAGCAATGGCTAGAACACTGGTGTATTATTGAGGGTGGTGTAGACACAGATCCAAAGAACGGCACCCTATGGGTCGCTATGTAGAAAGTTGACTCCATACCAGTCAGACCCAGTTCATCTTAAATTACCAGATTTTCATCAATAGAGTCTCCTGAACCTTTGTGATAAGTGATTATATTTTATGCAAGGTCTTTGAAATACAATTAATTCTGGCAGGTAGATAGAGAGAGTAAACACCCTAACCCATGTCTTGGGGATTATCATCAGGTATGTAGTATTTGGATAAGAGAAGGCATTTGCTGAAAACAAGCAAATGTTCTTTCCACACTTTCTACAGAACTAAGTCAGGAAAGCATTGGATATGCTGACTTTTATTAGTCATCAAACAAAATTTAAAGAGGTTTTAAAACTAACAGTAGGTATAAAAAGCAGTTTATTTTGTGCTTCTTTCTACCTTGGAGCTGTACACATCATTAAAAAAATTATATTTTGTAAAGTCCATAGCTGTTGTAGAGAAAATGTCTGCAATTTCTTCATTGTGTTACAGAAGTATCAGAGAAAAAATACAAACACTTAAAATTCACTATACAGAACACACACTGGCACCAATATCTTGTGGGGATTGTTCTTTTGTTTATGGAAGGTCTACCTGAACTCTAAATTTTCTCTTGGGTAATATTTGGATGAGGTTAACTCAGAAATCTTCTTTCATATGGAATGAAAGCTCCTATAGTCAATTTTTTCAAGTAGTCATAGGAAAACCACAACAAAATGGGACTACTGTTGGCCTGTAGAGAGATGACAAGAATGAATGACTGAATGACTATGCTGTGAATTTACTTTCTGTCAACAGGTTATTCATGTGCAACTTTGCCATTTTGAAGCTTGTAGAATTTTTTCCTGACACTGAGAGAGACTTGAAAGTTTCATTCCATCTTGTTGGCTGAAGAGATTTTTTAGTGGCTGGTTTTAGCTGAACAGTTTCAGTTTTATATGGACAGTCTAGAGCAGAGTGATACTTTTATATCTCCTTAAAAAAGAATACTTAAATAAAATTGTAAGTATTCATAAAGAAAGGAGTTAAAAAGTTGGATTAGTTTTCCAAATTTCCTGGAAAGAGATTTTGGATGGAAAGGTGATACCTAGACACTCAGGAATCATTTAAAAATGTGAACTCCAATCTGAAATGTTGCTAGTGACTTCTGTGATTGTACATAGAGTGTAATTTGATGTTAATATAAAATACAGGTCTCCTGTGCCTGCCAATTCAATTTTTTTGCATAGATCAGGTGTACAGGTCACAAACATATTGTACATAAAAGTGCCTAGTCTGTCTAAATAAAATCCTGAACTCAAGAAATATATTGAGTCTTTCCAAATACTCTTCATAGCCTTTGAAAGTTCAAGAAAAAAAAATCTGTTTTATACATATTGCCACCTGTTTACACAATTCAGAGCTCAGGAAGAGGAGACAACTTTGAAAACTTTGCAATAACAAAAATAATAAAACAGTTATGAATTATACATGGAAAACCAGATATGGAGATACTCTAAAACCAGAATACAGTTCAACCAGAATATGGTATTTCACAGGAAGTGAATTTTCAGAGACAAAATAAAGAAGACAGATACATCTTGGTTCCTATTTTTTTCTCTCTAAGACTAAAGTGGTCCTGACTAAAACATCAAAATTAAAGAGGGATGAAGAGAAATGAAGGTACAAAGAAGGGCTAACAGGGAAATCAAAAAAATAAAAAAAAGAGGAGAAAGCCATATGCACAAGAGAAGTAGTGCATTTTATTCTATATATAACATGCAAATAGGTTGTGTGTGTATAGTTGGGAGCAGCTGCTGCAACAAGGTTTGTGTCTAAACTTCAGCAACAAGTAAGTGTGTGTTCCTTCCACAGAGTATTTTGCATTAGATTTGCATTGAAAACAGGAGTTGGCCTTTGGCTAGGCTGTTTCCTGTGCCATTTACTTTAGAAGTGCATACCAAAATATTAAAGGAAAAACATTCCACCTTTTTTCATTCAGTTGTATGATAGTTGTTTATTAGCCCAATATGCACATGAATGCCTAGCTTGTTGAGTTCACATGTTTTAGAAGCTCAGTTTGTGGAATCCTTTTCAAGATATTCCTGATAACTGTACATTTAATTTTTAATCCCAAATCAGTAGTTTTTTCAAGGTTTCTGGATTTTTACAGAATCTTTTCACCCAGACTGGCACTATTTAAAAAAAGATAAACCCAGACTAAGATGCAAGAGATCTGACCCTTCACCTTCTGTGGTATATGTAGTTGCCTGGTTCATGTTATAACCCAGAGTAGTACAGAGTGTTCATTGTTTGCATGAAAGTTGTTGTCTACAGAAATATGAAGGGGAGGAAAGGATTTTCATTTTAACGTTAATTTTGTGAGCTGCAGGTGATGGGGTACTTCTGCTTAGAATAGAATGTCAGGTAAGGAGTCCCCCCAAAACCTTGACTTTTACTGTAATGTTTGAAATCCTTTTTCCAGTATGCCCTTTTATTTTGGCATGGGCAGAGAGCTCTCATCTGTCTCTATTCAATGCAAAATATTTGAGCCAAATGCTGTGAGTAATTAGCAGTTAATCTGCAACTATTATTCTAATTTTTAATCATGAACAGCTCTGCTAACCTTTCTTAAAGCTCATTTGCTGGATCCTGCAAGCGGAATTGATATTGACCTAGTTTACCTGGAGACTGCTGAACTTTAAACCTTCTTAAAAATGAATCCTGGGAGCTTCTTGTCTTCTTGTCTCATTTCTTTATTTAACTTATTACTGAGAGAAACATAAGATAGTAGTAGTGATAATTATTAAAAAATAGACTGAGATGAGAGTTTAAATCTATGCATAATTCAGTATCAATTACTCATTTCAATGTTCCTAAGACCTTCTTCAGAGAAAAAAATGTTTCTAGGCATCAGAAATTGTTGCTGAATTTGAAATACGGACTAGACTACAAATGAGCAAGAGGTGCAACAAAAACGAAACTGGAATTTCTGAGCAGTCTAATAAGTTATTGGAAGATACTAAAGAACAGTATGAAAACACATATGTGTATTGCCAGAAAGAAGTGTCAAAGTTGGGAAAATCACTTCAGTATCAGAAAAGTGACTCAAACTAATGTATGGACATTTTCTATTATTTAAATATCAAATAATATAGATTAACAATATAGTAATGAGTACTTCCAGTAATGTTTTATAATACAAATATTAACTATCTTTGGACTTTGCTATCTTTGTCACAACTTTGTGCTTCCACACTATTGAAAATTAAGGTTTTAAGTTCCTTTTGAACTATCATGCAAAGTTTGAGATGTCATTCTACTACATCTCCACTACATTGTTTACTGAATTATTTCAATTATATCCCTCTGAAGAACTATTTTTCTTGTTAATTTCTCAGATCTTTAATGATATCTGGAATCTGCGTGTGTGTAGAAGAGTTGAAATAAAAGTGTAAAAGTTAAAAAACTCAGGGTGTCGGAACCCACGACATGTCTCTGTCTAATTTAGGGGACCTGACACCCCGAAATGGGGGTGCCCCAGAGGGCACTGCCTTTGATCTTTGTCCTTGGAGAACTTTACCAACTCTAAGAGATGGATTATGCAATCCATGCAAGCCACAAGAGTCTAATATAAGCATTAATAGTCACTTTGCACCGGGTGAAATGTAGTATATAGAAGATCTGATAACATGTACATGGGGGTACGACATGTACAGGGGGGTTAAGATGGAGTCTAAAGGGTGTGGTCACCTTCTCCTTCTTCTTCTTCACTGTCCTCCATATTCTCAGTGACGAGGACATAAATTGATTGGTAGAATAGAGATAAGACAGGAAATTGCATGTCTAGAACAGGTTAGAATTAATTGGTATAAATTTGTAAATAATGACACGTTTTGTCCACTGATTGGATTTGTAACGGGGTATAAAAATCTCGGTACACCCAAAAGGCGGGGAGATCTACGCTACTTTCTCCTGCTAGATGGACCTGCTGTGCAGGACATCGCAGCTATGGATAACATTAGAATAAACAACCTTTACATGCCAGCTTTGTGACCTCTGACTGAGTTATGGGCAAACGCGCTGAAGTCTCTCTCGCTCGTGTGCCAAGGCCGACTGAGGCCGGGCACCGACATCAGGGGACAATTGTTTTCAGCTGAATTATATTTCTGAATTAAATACCAACTTCCTTACTGGGTTTGCTAAGTAAAGAAAATGTTTTCTTCTATCAGAAAAACTTAATAATGATTCTTGGTTTCTCCTGACATAGAGATAGCAATGCAGTAAAATCAGTATGACTGGTCAGAAAAAAGAAATGAAGTTAATTTGACCTTTTAAGCTGAAAAAAATATATGCATCTTTATGTTGTGTGCACAAAGCATTCCTGTGAATTTCTTTACCATCCTTCTCCTGAATGTTTAAATGAATGTTATGGAAAAAAACCAAGAAAACAAAACAAAAACCCAACACTAACAACAATAACAACAAAAACAACAACCAATAACTGGCAAAGGGAAATTAAGCATTGCAAATGGGGATAGAGGCCCTTAAATCTAAGGTTCTACATAAACTTAAAGAAAATATCAAATGTTTTTGAGGGGATTTCTTGAGATATTTTTGTACTTTTCTATGTGTATCACATATAACCATCTTCCTCCTATCAAATGATATTAAATACATACTGGCATTTTTTTCCCATTCTTGACACCCTGCTATTGGGAATTATTCTACAAATCCTGAACTGTACTTCATTGCTGCTGAGCAAATATAGAGTATGGTTCTGAAGTAATTAGTAGTTTTATAGATAATTAGAATACTGTCTCTGTTCATTAACATTTCAAATCTCATTTAAATGTAAATTGTAATATTCTTCTGCTGTGCAAGAGTGGGTAGTTAGTGTCATTCTTGAGTAATAAGTAATTTGTTCCTCATTAGCTATAGGAATAGATAAAGATATAGATCAACTGTGGATAGCAGATGTAGTTAAAAATGGTTACCTGTCTGGAAGGGGAATTTAAAACAAGAAGTCATTGTTTTTCTGTAATTTTGCATTTTTAATTTGGTCCTAATTCATAATTCAGAACATTTTCTATTAATTGGCTCTTTACATTATTTATAATGAGGGTGTGAAAGTACAAAAATATTTTCTCTGAGTGACTTATGAGGTACAGTGTGAAATTTTAAAATATTATTTTCATATTGCTTCAAATGAAGTGCATTTATAATGTAGAGCTCTACTTCCACATATTTTTCAAAGCACTAGAAGAAATTCCTAGAAATAATGAAGACTGGCTATGTAATATTCTTATTTAAAAAAAAAAAATCTAATCACCCTATTTTAACTGAAAGATGGTTTGAATTGATTTAGAAGAACAATTGTAACTTTTCTCTGAAACTACACTGATGTGACTTTAATGATAATAATCATCATCGTCATCATAGTCATGATAATATAGGAAAAGATCACAAGTTTCTTTTCTGTTGGTTAAGTTAGACATCAGTCTATGGGTATGCCACTTGGGTAACAGAAAAAAAAAGGTGTCTTGTAATCCTTCCTATTTGTGAAACATGGAAAGAGGAACTTGCAAGCCATCGCTGTCACACTGAAGGCCACTAATTCAATTTTTTTCTCTAAATACTCTACATTGCTTCTGTACTATTTTTGTTGAGGTTTTTAGCTAAAAGAAATTATTTTAAGACTGCTGCAAAGAAAAATTAATTTGACGTATGCTAGTCAGTGAAGGATGAATTAGGGAGCAAACTGATGAAATTTATATGTACTAAATGAGTGAGAAGCCACCTAAAGAGTGTCAGCAGAGAACCAACAAGCAAAGAGATGGAGAGCTGGAAAAGGTTAAGACTGCTTGGTTAACATCATTGCTTGATTAACAAGGCTGTCACCAAAGCTATAGGAATCAAATGAGACCCGTGAATAGTCATGGCAAGTTAAAACAGGAAAGTGTGTGTGTCTATGTAGGTATAATAAAATAATTTTACACTTCCCTTTTTGTAAAGGTCTACTTATTTACACTTTCATGCATGTAGGTCCTTCAGTAGACAGGAAATATGAATTACACATGTCTATGTATGGCTGAAAAACATCTTATGATTTTAGTAAAATTATTATTCTGAACCACTCTGTCAGAAGCACATCAAATTATGTTGAGGGGATTTTTGCCTCTCTGATTGACAGAGGAGTTTTTTGATGTTTTTTGCAAATCTATCTGATAAAAACTTCTTTATAAAACTTCTAACATAAGTCTGTTGATGATCTAACCTCTGTTTGTTCCTGAGTACTATAAACATTTTAACTCTTTCTTTGTTTCATTTGAACAACCTGGTCTAGTGGAAGGTGTCCTGTGCTGTGGCAATGGCTAGTTGATATTTAAGTTCCCTTCCAATTCAAATCATTCTATGATCCTCAATCTAATTATTATTGGTCTCAGCTCTTAGCCTGGCAAATACTGCACGGAATAACTGCTTTTAGACCATGTGGTAATAAAAGCTTTTCATTTGTCTTTATCTTCATACTTGCTCTATGCTTGTGTCAAAGTGAAAATTAAGTATTTCTTATATTAAGGATAATCAAGAGATGCCACATACAGTTCTCTACAAGAGGAGCCTATCACAAGGACCTTTCATAATGGTCTTTATAGTAATGAAAATACCTCTTAGTATATATCAAAACACAGCATTTTTCTTCAAAACTTAAAAAAAGCTTAATCACTTCAAAAAGTGACGATGGAAGACCCTTGTAAGATTACCAGACATACACTGGTCTTTTTAATAGTTTCGTTTCTGGATAGCGAAATTCTAGGTTGTAACTGAAGGTTTTTCTATTAGTCCCCAAATCCAAGAGTTTGCAAATAATTTTAAGTCCCCTTTCTTTACAGTTATCATAAGCAGTTCATTCTTTCTGCTTGATATTTCACTGTTTCTCTCAGTTGACAATGTTTCACAACCTTCACAGAATATATCAAAAATAAGGCTAGAAGGACAGGATTGTTTGAAAAGAATTTGGGTCAATCCTCTCTATGGTTACTTTTTAAAGCCTTCAAATATGGAGATCCATCATATTCCAAGGCAATCTGTCACACTTGTCTTCAAATTTTGCTTTAATATCTAACCTGATTCTTTTCTATAGTTTGGGTTCATTAGGTTCCATTCATCAAAGACACAAAGGAAAGACTGGTCCCTCTTTCTTCAGTGCAGCAGTATTTATGTGTGAAAGCCGTAGTAATAAACATTATGATCTTTCCGGTTTTTAGCTAAACAGATTCATTCATTCCTCTTTGCAAAGTTCATATTGATCTCCCCTGAACTCTCCCCTGTCAGTCCCCATCATTCTTGACAATCAGTGCACAAACTAAACACTAAGTTCCAGCTGGTGCCTTATCAGCACTGCAGAAAGCAGAGTAACTGCATGTGTTTCAAGCAGGATTTTATGCTTATACATGTTACTATGGTTTTCCTTTTGAGTAGCAACATGACATAATTGAGTAGCATTTGGTTTTATTATCTACTATAAACCCAAAGACCTTTTCTGAACAACTGTTATTCTCATCCTGTATTTGGTTAGAAAATTATTTCTACTTATGTGTAAAACCTTGCCTTGTCTTTATTGACTCATACCCTTTACTTTCCTCTAAGATTGTTTTTGTCAGAGGGAAAAAAAGGTGTTAAGAAATTATGAATTCTGATCTTTATTTTCAGCATGCCTGTAAACCATCACAACTTTTTATCAACTGCATATTTCATGCATGTAGTATTTATATCACCAGCCAAATTGTTAATTGAAACACTACACACAACCAGAGACAAGATAGATCACCTGAGGAATTACATTACAAAAGGGAGCTACAGGCCATAAAACATAAATGCTCTATCTATACTATACTTTCTTAATTTGTGTATAAGAATGTCATGTGAAATGGTGTCAAAATCCCTGCATAAAATCATAATATCTGTAGTCTCCTAGTTAGTATTTTAAAACAGATCTTTTACTATAATTCTATATTTCTTTGTGTACATTTTCAATGGGATAAGTATGAAAAATTTCTGATTATTTTAACTAGTATTTTAAGGTTGGGTCAGTGGTTCCTTTTTAATAAATGCATTGATGTAGTGTAGTTAACTCACATTCTTGCAATTTTAGTCTTGTACTAAACAGTAATCTTGAAACTGGAAGTGACCTTCTTCAGTGTTTTTCTAAGTAGGTAGTATCAGCTCTCTGTGATAAATAAAGCTTCATCCTTCAAAACCCAGTGTAGCACTTACATGTTTACAAAGATTTCGTTAGAGCTTCCTGAGCTGTACATTCACCATATTCTTGGTATTTGGAAGGTTTTTCCAGATTTGGTCTTGATGGGATCTGTCTATCACTTGGTCTTAATGTTAATCTTGTTCATCCTTGAGAGGCAATACTTTATTCCCTTGTCTGTCACTCAGACTTTTTAGATTGGTTTAACTCTTCGTAGCTAAATTTTATTGAGGGTTTCTGTCTTGTTCTGTGCATTCAAACCTCAGTAAAAGTATTTTTAGTTGACTGTTCACTGTCTGACTAAAAAAAACCAAAAACCAGAAGTTAGAACTTTGAGAGTTGTAATGAGCATCCATGCAAAAATAGAGGCATTTTTACTTGAGAAACTTTGAGACAGTAGTATTACCTAAACAAAATTTATTTATAAAAAACTACCTCACATTTTATTACCATGACGCATAGCTGTAAGAAATTATCTTTAACCAGACACTGAAAATATTTAAAGCCCCATGAGAATTTGACAGCTAATTCCTTTGCTTTTGTCTACTCTGTGTTGACACAATGATATACTCTTATATCTTTTGTAAGAAATGTGATTTACCTCATTGCTACAGATTAAAACTCAATTTTTTTTTAATACTGTAAGAAATCTCAAGTGCCAATTTTCATTACATTGTCTTTCTGTGCTCAACATTTCAGTGAAAGAATATGATTTTGTCCAGTAAACATTTACTGTGACACATAAAATTTTCTACTTTCAGCTCTCCATTGTATGGGTACAGTGGTGGGGGCAGTAATTGTCCTGGTTTCACTAGTTCTTCACCTACTTCCATTGAAGAGAGGGAGAATCTTTCAGAAAATTACTTTTCTGAGGCAGAACCTGCTAAACAAACATGATACCTACACTTTTGAGTATACCTGGTAAGAATTCAGAGTGTCTCAAGATGCTTAATTTCTTAACAGGGAAGAAATCATTAACATTCAAACTTAATGTGTAAAGAAGATTCTAATGATCTCTATTTTCAGCAGGTACAAATGAGAGTAGTTGCTTTGTCTTCAGCAGAGCTGTGTAAATAAATACCACCTGAGAATTTGGGCCAAGAACAGTAATTTATCAGATGCAGGGTCTGTTTTACAAAGAGAATAAATGCTTCCTTTTTACATGTAATTCATCTTCATGCACTACACCTGAAACACAAGTTTGCTGTGTCTGCCTTAACTAGCAGTAATGATAGCATGAATTTCATTTTATATTTTCTTTTTCCTTTTATCTAGTTTGCATTTAGTATGTTAGGAGGTAGTAATTTATAATCAACAAATAGTGTCAGGAAGCTTACATGCATGCTTCTGACAAAATACAAACTTCAGATGAGGGCATAGAAGAGATGGAAGAAGGATCTGGACACAAAAGAGGAATTTACAGACACTATCTGAATGTGCAGAGATGAGGTTAGGAAAACCAAAGCCCACCTGCAGGTAAATATATCAAGGGACATGAAGGACAACAGGAAGAGATTATACATGTGGCAGAAAAAAAAATCCCAAGGGAAAATGCGGGCACACTGTTAAATGAGTTAGGGGAGTTGAAGATGAAGGATGTGGAAATAACCGAGGTGCTCAAAGCATATCAAGAGAGTGATTGGGAGTTGTCAGCTTGGATTTCCAAAGGAGAAAGTGTGTCTGACCAACCTAATGACCTTCTACCACAAAATTACTTGCTTGGTGGACAAGAAGAGAACGGTGGATTTTATTTATCTTGACTTTAGTATAAAGTGTCTTTCTCACAATATCCTCATTGACAAACTGATGGAGTACAGATTAGATAAACAGACAGTGAGGTAAAATGAAAACTGACTGAAGGTTGTGATCAGTGTTATGAAGTTCAGTTTACAGGCCAGTCATGAACTAGTAGTGTTCGCCAGGGATCAATAGTGAGGCCACTATTGTTTAACATCTTCATTAAAATATAGATAATAAGGTATAGATAATAACCTTCTTATGAGATTTTATCTATTTGTTTAAGTATGTGGTGGGGAGAGTAACAAAGAGATGGCATCTTCTCAGTGGTGCACAGTTGAAGGACAAGAGGCAGTGGAGCACAAACTGAAAAAAAGGAAATTCCTTTTAGGCACAAGAAAAAGCTTTTTTTACTATCAGGTTGTCCAATCACTGGACCAGGTTGCCCAGAGACTTTGCTGAGTTTCTATCTTTGGAGATATGTGAAGACATTTTAACATGTTCCTAAGAAACCTGTTCTGACTACCCATGCCTTGAGCTGGGAGGCTGGACTAGGCAATTTCCAGAGGTACCCTCCAACCTCAATGATTCTGTGATGCTATGAAATTACTGATAAATTCAGCAGGGTTGATTACAGTAGGTGATCAGTGTTACTGGCTTGGTCCTTATTCTGAGAGATATTTTTTTCCTATGAAATCACTTGTTTTGCACTATACAGGTAAATTTTGTTAGGTTCTTGCCCTGAAAGGTTCATAAACATTTTAAAATGCACCTAACAATGATCACTGTAACTAATTTTTAAAATAATTTTTAAATAAAGGTTTGGAAAATATATATATATGTGAATCTGCTTTCCATGCAGACTACTTTTTAACACTTTATTGGATGATTCACTCTAGCTGAGCAAGTGGTTCTGAAACAAATATATCATCAGCATCCCTGATTCCATGTTTAATAACACGATGTCTTTAGATGAAGATGATCTCTTTTTTTTTTCCCTCCCCCAAAAAAGGTAAATGTCCGTATTACAAAAATGTAGATGCAATTGTTTGTTTATGGTTGGGTATTTTTTTCCCAGATAAAAATTTGACTTATGACAAACATTTTGTTTTGTTAGTTCAAATAGGGTTAGAAAAAACTTCAGAATACCCTCCACATGTGCCAGTAACACCCTAATGACCAATCTGATATAACTTAAATTTTTTTTACGGTTCTTCTAGACAGTGCTGAAATTCAGTTTGACATTTTTAAAAATCAGTAACAAGAAAAAGAGAAGAGACAATACCAGACATAATTTTCAAAATTATCTTGCCTTTTATTTCCCCTCTGTTCTCCAGAGAATGGAGCATTCTTCAGATGATTCTGCCTGAATCTTGCAAGAGAATTATTCCAAATCTACAGCCTATGACTGTAGCTACCCAACTGCACTTATCTAGTTTGGAAGATGTCCAGGGAAAATATATTGCCCTGAATCTCACAGACCAAGAGAGGCAAAACTTCTACACTATTCCATGTCCCAGGCCCAACCAGCAGTGACACTGAAACTGTACTCCCAGCAGGCACACACAGGCACAATACTTGTGTAAACCACATGTATGCATACATACAGGGCTATGGCTAACTTCATGGATTCTAACATGCTCCTAACTTTAAATACACATGTCCCTCCTTGGCCCCCCAGCTGCATTGTGTACCTGCCAGCTGGTCCATTTTGGTTCTCGCTAGAACTTGCCCTGGCTGCGGTTGCTGGCAACATGACCTTGCGGGGCTCTGATGCCTTGTCCCATCCCTGTGGCTGGCACTCGAGCTCACTCAATCTTCAGCTGGCATGTAGGCCAATCAACCAGTGTTCCCAGTCCAGCTGGTGGCATCCAGTTCTTCTGCTGTTCCCGTTGCTGGTGCTGTATACACACAGGTGCCTACGCCCCAGGAACATCCAGTTTTTGGCACTAAAATTTTCTCATTTTAGTCTCTCCAGTTGCTGACATTACAGAGGCAGTTGCTGACATTACAGACATCCAGCCTGTGGTCTGACTCCAATTACTGTACTCAGATCCTTCAGTACACACATGCATGCAGGAAGAGAATTAGAAAGAAAGTCAGTAAGAAGTTTGACCAGATTAAACTGTCCAAGTGCAGGATGTGGCTAGAAAAGTGCAGTGATCGTACATTATTTATTTTCAAGCAACCAGCCCTATTATCCCTTTTCCCTTTACTGTCCACACATCGTGTCCTTCACAAATTGCCTAAACCAATCCCTTTCCCTGCCTTTCGTTCCATCTCCTACCATCCCATACTGTGTCCTATGCAATCTCCATGTATGTCCCATTCTCATGGGAAGCATCACTCCTTCAGCTGGCAGGACCCTTCATGCTTGACTCATCATGATGGGTTTCACACGTGCAAAATGGGGCTGAGGGTCTTCTGGGACAGACATGAGAGGTGCCTGAACAGGATATCCCTTTATCTGGATCCATAATGGCTTCCTGCCTCCCACTCTGAATCCACGAATGCTTCTCATCTTCTGGATATGGGCTTGATATGGGCTGATGGTTCCTCTGATGGACTTCAGAGCAGCCAGGGTAAGGCTCCTTTTTAGACGTGCAGATGGGCTTTTATTACTTAATCTAATATAATAGACTGCAATTTTTTGAGTACTTGGGCAAAAACAGTTTATTTCTCCCTAGAAAGTCTCTAAAAATCCAGCAGTGATTTTTATAGGTATAGTCTGTAATTTTATGAGTGTGCATTTAGAGTAGTATAAGGGAGTTAAATACTTATTTAATGATGTTAAATATCTACCTGAGCTTCTTTTTATAATGGGCAAGACATGTCATTCTTGGGTGATATAGTTTAATGGTCTCTATGCTAATATCTTCAATTGCCTTCCAGCCATTTCTGGGTAGGTAGCCAGAAGAAAACTCTTGACTTTTTGTACGGTGTCAGCCAAATGAGGCATTTGGACGTCTGTTGTGGACAGGTAGCATCTGGACCCTCTATCTAATCTCTTTCCTACTTTATGACCGAACAATAGTGCAGACTATTTGAGCTGTTGAATTACTTATAACCTTTGGCCATTTGAGCTGCCTTGACCTTATCTAAAGATTCTGAGTTAAATTCATTTTGACAGGTGTGCTACTCCTATCTATTTCTGTCAGACTGTTCTACCTGAACATCTGACAACTTTATAGTCTGCTTGCTTTTGCCTGTTGACTATTTCTCCTTGAGTAGATTAATGTTATTGTAACCTACTGGACTCTAGAGAGATTAAGAAATGCTTCCTTGGTTTTTTTAATAGCTCTTAGTGATGTCTGAAGTGATGGTGGTACTACCAGTGTGGAACTTTGAAACTCATGAGTCTTTGAACCCATGTTCCACGTATGGATTGCACAGCTGACAGGCCTAGCCTAGGAGATATTTTTTGTCTTTGACTGTAAAATGTCTTGAAATCATAGAATCATCAAGGTTGGAAAAGACCTCCAGGATCATTGAGTCTAGCTTTCAACCAAATACCACCATGCCCACTATAACCATTTTACGAAGTGCCATATCTACTTGTTTTTGGAACACTTCCAGGAATGATGATTGCACCACTCTTGTGGAGCCTGTTATGTACAACCTGAAGATACCTTCTCACAACTTGAGGCCATTTCCCCTTGTCCTATCCAGTCCTACCAAGTACTCACGTAAGTTAGAGAAAACAACAGGAATATTTATGGAGATTTAACCTGTGAACCCTTCACACATTTGCACTACATAATATATTCCCTTTTTCGATACACTGAAAAGGACATTTAACTTCTGTGTTAAAACCACATTTTTCTGGACAAATTTCTTATATGAACAGGCAAAACTGAACCACAGTTAACACTTTATTTAATTGCTCATATTGTGGGCGCTTTGAGAATTTGAAAAAAGTCTTACTGACAGGTAGGTGTATCATGTCAAAATAAACAGCAGAATATAATTTTCTATTCCCTTCATGATATAAAATGCTTTTTCAGGAAAAGCTTAGTTCAATACTGAGCAAGAGTGCTGTTTTCAGAGAAAATTAGAGCTAAAGAGTAAACCCTCCATCTTTTATGCTAGGGGAGTCAACAATCACATCTGCTAAGTGAGTTGTAAAATGGGTGCTACAAATTTTTTGTCTGGTGGCTCTCTTCAGTGATGATCATATTCTTATGTTTGTTGACACACTAATCTAGCTATTTTATTTGAAGTAACTACAGTTTAAAAACTCTGCTACTGCAGAAGGTGTTTCATACCTTAACTGCTAGGTATTAATTGTCACTTACTTCTATTTTGTTTTTGCTTTTGGTTTTTTTTGGTGGGTTTTTTTTTGGTTTTTTGTTTTTTTTTTTTTTGTTTTGTTTAGCAGTTTTCTTTAGAAAACCTTTTAGGTGTTCAAAATATCCTTAAAAGCCTTTTAAGAGACCTTAATATCTTGGTTGAGAAGATTAACAAACTGCAGGAACTCTTTGTGCAGTGAAATTTTAAAATATCTAACACATTATAACTGTAACAGACAGCTAACAGGCTCTGCAGATACTGGAAAAAAATCTGCTTAGGGGCCTGGAGCAGAAAAAACCTTAAGCATATTCAGTTAGGCTTATTAGCATGTGAAGGAAAAAACACATTTCAACATTCAGTTACTTAGAGTTATTGCCTTTAACAGGAATTGGAGAAAGTTTATTTTTCCTTTATGATGTATAATAAGGCTTATTTTTTTCTCCACAACACAAATGCTTTTGCTGTTAGAAAAAAAAATAAAATTATCATTAGATCTTTGTTTCCTCCTTTTTGCCTGAAGATACTGGCAAGGTCTTTGAAGGACAGAAACATTAGCATCACATGAGGATACTGTCTGAGCCTCAGCCTCTAGAGAAAGGATGTAGATTCATATTTGCCATGCATTTAACTTTACAGTTTATGCAATACACAGGTTTCCTTTGAAATAATTGGTATGCACCCTGCTGAGTTCCAAGATCTTTTGAATTCAGCAGAAAGGTATGTAGCTCATCTGAGTTCAGTATGTATTAATTTTCCCCAGTGTTATTTGTAGGAAACATAGAATCTAATTGTGGTTTCTGTTTGTGAGGTAATTGCATTGAAGACCATGGTGAAGACACAGCTATACTGAAGAATGAGTAAAAGCAAAGTGGAAAGGGAGAGTTTGGTGAAATAGCTTCATTCATGGGCATCTCTGAACCTAGAACAACTGGCACAACTCTTGCCACAGAAATTCATGGTACTACTTTATACTGCCAGTGCCATGGTGACATTTTAGTGGTCTACAGTTTTGAGGTGTATTAGCTTTGATGTGTGTTGTTGAAACCAGTGGAAGCTTAAAAGTTTATATCTGAAATAAAACATTTGTAAGCAGGGCTTCAAAGCCATTGCAACTGTGAGATAGTGGGAAAGATGTTTTCCAATAGATATTATCATATTGCAAAAATGATGTAACTCTTGGTAAATAGAGGAGCAGAAGTGTATGCTTTGCAGTGCTGGCTAAGAGAAGTACTTTAGAAATGCAATCAGCAGCAACTGTTTTAAGAGGAAAATAACTTTTGGAAATGCTTAATGAAACAGTACAATTTCTTAAAGTTATAAATACTGCATTCCTCAGTCCGATGGGATTTTTCTGTTGAGGATACAAACTTGATTATAAGACAAACTGTTTCAGACAACAAGCCCTGAGGCATTAAGCATTTTAAGGCAACAATACCAAAGTAGTTCTGAGTAGAAAGGCAGTCTGAGACATAAAATAGGTTTGCTTTTCTTGACTGCCTTTTGCTTCATTGAATTCATTTCCATTTCTGCAGAGTGATGGTGAAAACAGCATTATGAACTACCAAATCAAAAAAGGCTTAATGTAAATTGTTAGAAAAGATGAACGACAAAAGGAACCAACATCCCAAACATATCTGAAAGCTACCACAATCTGTCAGTCTTAAAAGCAGAACCCTGACCTCCTTTAGAGATTGTCTTGATGTGCAGAGGGAGGGGAAGAAAGGGAGAGCCCCACTACAAACAGTGAGTGATCCATTTGGTGCTGTACACTGATTTTCATAAGCTGGCTTCTGTCTCTTCTATGAAAAATGCTTTCGTTTTCTGTTTAAATTCTGTGACTTCCTAGTTTGCTTTTTTGCTGGTAGAGTCTAGCACTTACCAAACTTAATACAGGAGAAGCTGTAGTTAGGTCTCTACTGTGCTCTGATGCAATGCTTCTTGAAGGTATTGGACAAATGGTGAAACTTATGGAGGAGTTATTTGGGCAACTTTTCTTGTTATATACCTATTGTTTTGTTGGAAAGAGCATGAATATATGTGGAACAAATTTTATTTAAACTAAAGTAAAAGGCCAGAAGGACCCATGTGGGAAATGAAAAAGTCCAAAATTCTGTAATTCCACAAATATGACATTTTGGGGAATTCTTCAAATTGAGCGAGCCAATCTGCCATAAATTTGTGGTGCTCGTATGATAAATTGAGTAATTTGAGCAGCAATGAAGTGAATGCTGTGTTACAGCTGAATAGATGTATGTATTACCTAGGGAATTAGAGAACTCTGGAATAGGAGCATTCGCAGACTGAAAAATCAGGCCAGTTTTAACCTTTAAAATTGAATTTTACTTACTTCTCTCACGAACAGTATACTTCCTGCTAATGACCATTCTTACACAATATTAATCATTATTGCTAATATGAAATACAAAGTTTTTAAAATATATGTTCTAAATTACCTTTGACTATACAGTTCCATGTTTAATAATGATGGCTGCAGTTCTTGTGGGTCCTTACTTTCAGAGACCTGAATGATCAGGCTCAAGAGTTCTTTGATGAGACAAGTTGGAAGTGAAATAGGCTTGCCTCTTTCATCTGTCATATGCCAGATGTTTTTATGCTATTGCTCCTCCCCAGACGGGGAGTCTGCTTACCTGATTGCTTGGTTTGCTTCTGTCCTGCCAATTGTTCTTCCAGAATGTTCAGCAGGATTTCTGCCGCTTTTAACTCCCTCTGCTTATCTGTTTTTTTCCTGACAACTTTTGTTACTTGAGTGCCTCCTACCTGCAACTATATCTACCTGCCTTTGCCCCTTTTGCTCATATACTTTACTAAAATTTTGTCTGGCTATGCAATCACAATGTTGCAAAATGCATGCATGTATTTGGGTTTAAGACACATTTATATTAATTATGTACTGATTGGTAATTCATCATTTATAGATGACAAAGGCTTTAGCAATGTATGAATAGAATACAGCTTTTCCATTGGCAGAAATACAAGTTCTCTTTAATTCAAGAATATTTGAACACTCTGAGTTTTTGCAACTATATTAGATTTGAACTTTCTACCATCTTATCTGCAGGTTTTAAGGTGGTAGAAGTGCTCAGTTTAAAAACCCCCATGTACACTGTTTCAAAGTATCAAGAGTATTTCCTTAACGTAATTAAGGCAGAGGATTTATACTGTAAAATAGCTCAGTTTTGTTCTAGCTTGCTTACATTTCTGGAGGTAATTTGTTAATACTAGAAATGTGTGGTTTTCCTAATGCAAACATTATGTCATAGCATTTTCCTAGTAGTGTTGAGAATTGCCATATACCCAGTTAACTGTGTTGTACTTCAGATGCTCCCAGGTAGTTAATAAACAAACACACAAACAAATAAATAAATCTATCTCTAATTCTATGCATCTGGAACATGATATCTGCATATGATATGAACCTTTCAATCACATAAAAGTATTCCTGAAACTGTGTGTTGGTGGGTTTGGTTACCTAATTGTTTCTCCTAGCAGAAATAAGGACCAAGGTTTTGGAGGTCTTGGTTTTATTAGTCTTTGTTCCGAGTGGTATGTGTCTGTGGATATCCACATACATTTGCACTACACAGTTCGGAGGCTGGAACTGTATGATAAATTGCAGAGTCATCCAAGACAATTACTTCAACACCTCCAGAGTAAGCAGCTATTCCTTCTCTGTCATTGTTTTTTCAGTTAGAAACTTTGTTGGCACAAACAGTTCAAAGCAAAAATTAGATTTCTTATGAGAGTGTTTGTATGTATACAGAGTAATCACTGTCTTTTTCTTTACGTTGAACTCTAAGCTTTGTCACCTTTTTATTCTAGGTTTACTTTAATACTCTGAAATTGTTCTTATTGTCATGAAGGACTGGTTTCGTTGTAGTGCTGTGGCTGCCTGGCAGATTGCTTTAGTTGTTCCAGCCTTCAGGAATATTAAGAAGTAATATTAAGATAAAAGGTTAGAGAAAACCCTGTTTGGCAAATTAAATGTTATTATTTCCTCAGCATAAATTGTCATTATATGTAAAAATTACTTTTTGAGAATAAAATAAAAGATAAATATTATTACCTTGCAGTACAGCTACTTAGGCAAAATAAAACATTCATATTAAAGATATTTGCCACCAGCTGATGGTCTCTGAAAAATACTGATCTAGCTCCTCAATGCTGTCCTTGGGTGTAACTGCATCAGCTTCCAAAGACCTCTACAAGTGCTGTGTATGTTTTGCATTGTGGTACAGAAAGCAAGATATAACATGCAGCTGCTCCTCTGCTTTTGCCTCAGGGCCTTCACTGCTTCTTATGAAGGTTTCACATGGAGATATAGAATTGAGGGCCAGTTGTTCAGTAGAGAATGAGTATTTCAAACAAGCAATTGCTCGGTGTCTGTTTCAGGAGAGCTTAAACTCATGTTAAATGGCACTTGAAGATCTAATATTTCAGTTTCTTAGAAAAATAAACCAATCTTAGCTTTTGAAAAGGCCATACTTAAGAGAAATTTAAGCTATTGGTATAATTAATGTGATTATAGTTTTTTTCATCATAGCACTTTTTTTTTTCTGGAAACTTCCATATATATGCTTGTATATATGGAACACCTGTCAATTTATTACTTCTAACACACAGCAGAAAAATCCATTTCCATGCTTCAAAATCCCAGCAGATTTTTCATAAAATTTAAGTGTTATTTTTGGCTTTAGGAATCAAACTTTTTTATGACTCATTGGATCATGTTTTTTAAAGCTGAGTTTCAGAACTATAGTGAACAGAAAAGCATATTTAGTTCAATTCAAGGGCTAATAAAATCAGGAAAATAGTTAAGTAGTGAATCTCAGATGCATTATTTGCTTTACATACTGTGCAGTTAATTATGTTGTCAAACCTCTCAGACCAAAGATTTTTTTGTTATGCTACAGCAATGAACTGTTGCAAATGGATTGAATATTGGTGAATTGTATCAATTGATATATTTTTATATTTCTGCCTCTTATGCTGTGGAATAGGCTGTCTTTTACCTCAAGACGACAAAGCTTTTGTTTTTGGAGAGTGGGCTGCTGAAGCTTTTGCTAAAGGTGATGATACAATGTCTGTAATGCTGAGAATTGCGTCTGAACTCACTGAGGTCTTGTGACTCTGGTAGGTGGCACTTTGTCAGTGGTAGTCCTATTCACTGTGAATTTCTGAGCTGAATAAAAGTGACTGAATCCAAGTCTAAAGAGACACTTTTTTTTTTTGCTCTGATTGCAGATGGCGTCATTTAGGTAGCCACATCCAGAAATCTTACGTGAGAACGTGTGACATAAGTGAAATTACAGACTAAAGATTCAGTCCCTTTAGGGTTGTCATTCCATGTAACAGATTTGTTTTACCTTTTTTAATGCTTTGTCCCCTTCCTGCTGGAGGCAGAAGGCTTTTAGCATGTTTTCTGCATAGAAGAACAGAGAGAGATCCTACTAGAGCATGACCAACTCTTAATTCTGGCAGTTCTTTTAACTGCATACTGGCATCAGGAAGGCTAAAAAGATTTGATTCTCCCTGAGAATAAGGTGTAGAATGAAGCCATCCAGGAGATCATGAGACATAATTCATGCTCCTTAGAGGAGAATAGGGCTGTTATTAGAAAATTATCTTAACAAACTGTTTTGGCTTTGCACAGCCAAGCTTTGGTGGCAGGGCGGCTACAGGGGTGGCTTCTGTGAGAAGCTGCCAGAAGCTTCCTCCATGTCTGGCAGCTCCAAAGACAGATGTGCCACTGGTAAAGGCTGGGTCAAATAGAAATGCTGGTAACACTTCTGTAATCCTAACTCAGTGTACCCTTTTTTGTTCCTACATTTGATGTACCTAAGTTAAAGTACAGTCTGAGATGGTTCTGTTATTAACTTGAAGGTAAATTTTTTCACAGAGAGAACTGACAAAAAAAAGGCTGGCCTATGCTTTTTGGAAGTGTGCTGACCCTCATATGTTATTTTGTTATCCTATTTAGTTTAAGGACTAACAAAACTAACAAAGGAGTGGAGCACAGAAATAGTGATGCATTCCACTTTACACTAAAGAAATGACCCTTCCAGAGGCACTACTCTTAGCTATGAAGTAAGTGGGGTGTGTGTACTTTCTGTGGAACATGCCATTTGGCCTTACTCATTGCCACTGGCAGTGTTCATTAATCTACCTGCCTGACATTGTCCTTTTCATTAAATAGGTCTCTCTAGTATTGTTGCTTTTCCTAATGCTTATTCTTGTGCTTTCAATTTTATGGTGATGATGGATGTTATATGTATGTGTGTATAGTGCTCTGTCTGATAGAGGGTTGCTACTTTGCCACACAAATGACAGGCTCTTGTCCTTTTTTGTCTGGGAATCCGTTGCAGTCATCAGTGTGACAGCTTCTAAAAGCATCAGTGAATGAACCAGAAATTCAGTGACCTCAGCTGGAAATAATATGATCTGAGAAAATTTCAGGTATTGTGAAGATACCTGCTTCATCTTGCAGGGTATATGATCCAATAAGCAGTTATGCACATGGGTAACTTTACAGATGTGCCCAGTTTATTTTAATAGGACTGTCTATCTGAATAAATAGTTCTTGTACGGAAGTATTTGCAGAATAAGGCTTTTGCTTTACATATCATAAAATTTCCTGAGTTGGATGGAATCCATCGGGATCATCAAGTCCAACTCCTGGCCCTAGACAGGACACCCCACGAGTCACACCATGTGCCCGAGAGCACTGCGCAAATGCTTCTTGAACTCTGTCAGGCTTGGTTCTGTGACCACTGCCCTGGGGAGCCCATTCCAGTGCCCAGCCACCCTCTGGTTGAAGAACCTTTTTCTAATATCCAGCCTAAGCCTCCCCTGACAAAAATTCAGGCCATTCCCTTGGGTCTGGTCACCACAGAGAAGAGATAAGTGTCTTCCTCTCCTCTTCTGCTCACAAGGAAGTTGTAGACTGCAATGAGGTCTCCCCTCAGTCTCCTCTTCTCCAGGCTGAACAGACCAAGTAACTTCGGCCATCCCTCATATGGCTTCCCCTCCAGATCCTTCACCAACTTTGTAGCCCTCCTTTGGATGCTTTCTAATGGCTTTATATTCTCCTAATATTCTAGAGCCCAAAAAATGCACAAAGCACAGAGCAGAGCGGGACAATCCCTTCCCTTGCCCGGCTGGCGATGCTGTGCCTGATGCACCTCAGGACAGGGTAGACCCTCCTGGCTGCCAGGGCACTGCTGACTCATGTTCAACTTTCCATTCACCAGGACTCCCAGATCTCCTTTTTGCAGGGCTGCTCTCCAGCCTCTCTGTCTTATACAGACACCTGGGTTTGCCCTGTCCCGGGTGCAGAATCCATCATTTTCCCTTGTTAAACTTCATACAGTTGGTGATTGCCCATCTCTCTAATTTGTCAGGATCTCTCTGCAGCGCCGCTCTGCCTTTGAGGGAGTCAACAGCTCCCCCCAGTTTAATATCATTGGCATATTTACTTAGTATAACTTCTAATCCTTCATTCAAGTAGTTTATGAAGATTTTGAACTGAACTGGGCGTAAAATGGAACCCTGCAGAACCCCACTGGTGACCGGTGGCTAGATGTGTTTATCCAGCTGTGTGCTGGACATTTTTTCCAGCAGTACACTGTGAAAGGCAGTATCAAAAGCTTTACTGAAATCTGAAAGGATTACATCAATTGGCTTACCTTGATCAACTAGGTGGGTAGCTGTCATAAAATGAAATTAAGTTTATTGATCTGGACTTTCCCCTCATGAACCTGTGCTGGCTGTGACCAATGACTGTGTTGACTTTCATGTGTTTTTCAGTAAGTCCCAGAATAACTGTATCCATAATTTAAGCAGGCACTGAAGTGAGACCTGTCCGCTTGTGCCCCTCTGGATGGCTCGATGGAAGCCTGGGCAACCAAGCGGCCCTCCTGAAGGACTGCTATCGGCCACAGTCCCTGCCAGGTAGCCGGTGTCGGGCAAGCCGGCCCCAGACCGGGATAGCCTGCCTCGAGGGGTGCAGGTGTGTTCGCAGACAAGCGCCGGAGGAATGGAGGCAAAGAGAGAGGAAGATTTCGGGATAATCCAGCAGGGTTAATTAACAGGTCGGGGTTAAGGAAATCTTCAGGGATATACGGCCCGGGTTCGAGGTTTTAAGGGAAGGAAAAAAGGGGCGGGGGAAGCCCCCACAACCAATTGGAAGTGAACAAATGGGAGGTACCAACAACACAGTGCCAATAACAGGCAAGTAACAGGGAGGGTCCGTGTCCATTAACCAACCACAGCCCAGGATGAACCGAACTTTCTAGAACAGGGGAGGTTCTTGCTCTGTCCCTCCGCCCCAAGGTCCACCCCAGGGGTGGCTCTTATTCTGCTTCTCCGCCCAGGGAGACGCTCTCTGAATCGGATTCACTGAGCCATTGAATGGCTAGGGCTCGATTGATGGGGACTGGCCACATCTCAGCCGGCTTGATGGGCGGGGACACCACCACAGGACTGACAGGCTTATAGCTTCCAGGGTCATCCCTCTTGCCCTTCTTGAAAATCAGGACAACGTTAGCTGGAACCTCTCCAAATTCCCAAGACTGTTCAAAAATTATTGAGACAGGTCTTGGGATGACATCAACCAGCTATTTGAGTATTCTTGGATGAATCCCACAAGCCTTCGTAGACTCCTAGGGATCCAGCTGGACCAGGAAATGCTACACAAGTTCAAGATTGGCTAGGAATTACCATTCTCAGACATATGGTCCTACAGCTCAGGGTTCTGGAACCCCTGCAGCAAAGGAAGCATTAAATGTCTCTGCCTTGTCTATGTTCCTGTTTGTGAGGCAACATGGATTTTTCAATGTGTTAGACTTTTTTCCGTATTCAGCTGTTTAGATAGCACCATTGAATACAGTTTGGCCGTTAAGCATTAAGCCTAAGATTTAATTTTATTAGAAATATAATAATTTAATAAGAATGTAATGTTCTGTTAGCATTATTATTGATTTATCATTTTTTCTCACTGTTTCCTTCTATTACTTTGTGTAAACTTTGCAAAAGACAAAATCATTGTTTTGCATTTGTCTCTGTAATAGTGTTGGACAAATAATTATCTGTTTCAATAGAACGCTTGACAATTTTTAATACACCCAGAAATTCTGTCAAGTGGGATATTATTTGCTGTATGCATGTAAGGTGTTAACTCAGAGGTAACAGCTCAGAAGTTATACTATACTGTATTACAATGTGAAATAAATATAACATCGCTAAAAATGCTTGAAAAGGGAAAAAGGGGTGAGTTCATAAAAGGGGGATATAATGAAAAGAAAATACTGCCCTTACTGTTATCAGCAATGAAAGTACAAAGCAAAAAAAAAAAAAAAAAAAAAAAAAAAAAAAGGAATTTTTTATTTTTGTTTTAATGCAGGTTTAAATTAATCTATTTGGATTTAGTTTTTATGTGACAGTTTGTGTTCATTTGGCATTAGGCTTCTCCAGCATTATTCATAGCATTTATTCAGGTCAAATACCAGTTGTAGCTATCTTGTACCTCTGAACCTGCTGAGGCCCAGATGTAGGGCACAGTGTGTAATAAAGGCTTTAGATTAGAGACACAAGTAAAAGAATTCATGCGAGGAGCAAGTTGCTCTGTGGTTCATTCTTTTAAATAAATGACTGTGGTTTTATCCCTAGTTTGATAATCACTCCCTTGAAACACAGATGATTTTCAAAAGTAGGAAGTGTGAAGGCCGCACATCCTGTACAGAGCAAGACTGAGTCTGAAATGCTGGCTACATAGGAAGTGCAAGCATTGTGGTCTAAATCCTACTCAAGTTACATTAGTTAATTTTTTCAAAGCAAAATCCTTCAGTTCTTGAGTGATCCTAACGTGTTTTTTTAAATAACTTAGGCTAGCTATTTTTTTCTGTGAAACAGAGATGCACTGGACATGTTATAAAGTTCTTACCAGAGCATAAATTATTTGTTTTACAGAGGAAAGATACTCCAAATAAAGCATTCTTATTTGTGTTCAAAACCATTATGGATTAATACTATTTCCAATTTTTATTCTTAAACCAGTTTCCTCACCCCTTAAACTTCTTTCCCAACCATCAGCAAAGCATTCTTTTTTGTTCTTTATTGATCCATGGAAACTCATTCATAACTTGGTCTTCTTCTGTTTGCCTTGTTTTCTCTGGCACTTCTGCTGACACAATTTGCTCATGACCCTGATTTATCTTTTAACACCTAGTAGGAGTTTGTAGCACTTCCCATGGTATCCCTGCAAATACTGACAAATAAGGGTTTTATGACTTACAGGCACCCATAAAGGAACTGTATATGTGTATGCATTTGACTAACACAGTAGCTTGTGTGATATCAGCTGTGATCCATAAAAGAGTAGAAGCACAATTCATGATTCATCATTTGTCTGACCAAGTAAATTGATGATGCATTACTTGTCTGTAGTGTGAGGAGCAGATTCTGCTAGAAAGGGTGACACCTTCACTCTTAATGGCTGTCATCTCTGGTCCACAATGGTATTTCAGCTGGTGCCTGTCCTCCAGCAGGTCAGTTCCAATAAGTCATACGCTTAAAATGAGAACACAGCGTACACTGGATGCAAATTGGATATGCAAATGGATCCTTTCCTTACTGAAGTTCCTGTTTATTTAAATGAAGGCTTGATCTGAGGCATTAAGCTCACAAAGTAATGAGTTGCATAAAGAGAATTGAGGATATATCTTTAGTATTTTCAACATATATCATTAAAATATACTTTTGCTGAAATTTAACAGAGTCTAAAATATCAGTTGGCAGTGGAACATTGTATAAAATCGTTTGCCCTTTTACAGAAATAAAAATGGCCTAAATATTTCGTGTCTGAAGTTACAGGCTTTCCAGAATTCACAATGTAGAACATATAAATCTATCCTTTTTGTTAGAAGTGGTTTAAAAGTTATGAGCTTTGTATGTCAAGAATATGCAGTATGAGCAGTCTACTCAGTTTTCATGTAAAACTTTGCAACATGAGTTGGCTTCTCAAATGAGGTTTCCTGTGTTCACTTTGCAAGGCAACTCTTATCTTTGCTTTGATGAGTATAATAGCTGTAAGTTTTCCTCTAGATGCAAGTTATTTTTAATGCAGGGACTACACCAAATGCAACTCCTTCAGTTTCACCATTCCTTTGGAAAACAGAGTAAGTCTCTGCATTCTTACAAATTGTAATCATGTTTATTTAATTGTCTGCTTTCTTAAGTGATTTTTCAGTATTTCCCAGGCAGTAAGCACTGTAAATGTATGAAATCTTTGCCTCATACATTTTTTAATCTTTTCTGTATTACACAAATGACATGCAGCATAGTGCAATATGTGATAATGATTAATTTCAAAAGAAGTCATCATAATATGGATAGTTTATTATCTGTATCTGAAACGTGGAAAAAACCTGAGGAGAACAAAGTCAAGTTGCTATCTCTGGCTTGAAGTAAGCAATCATCTAACTGACACTGTTTGACTGCTTCCATTACATGCGATTATTTGCTATTTTTAGAGATAAATAGTGTAGAGTTTTTTGCTCAAGCATGAGAAAAATGCTTATATAGTGCAGTTCCTCATCGCTTGTGATGCTTTGGCTTACACTAGGTAGACTTTTGTTTTAAATGCAATTTTCATCTCCAGGCATGAGTGGCTTCTAAATACAGAATAAAGATTATGACATATTATGCAGCACCAAATTGTTCATTTTAGTTAAATGTGCACTTAGGGTAAGAATTGACAGAATACTAAAAATACATTTTGGACTTAGAAATTTTTTTCTTGGTTTTCAGTTGCATCCTTTAGGTCAGCCAAAATTGCAGAATTTTCTTGACTCTTGCCTGTGAAAGCAAGTAATTATGTAATCTAACGTAGCTTGAATATTAAAAAATGAAAAAATAAGAAACACTGAAAATGGCATTCTTCTAAGGGTTGTGGTGATATTTTGATGGTGTTGGTTGGTTTTGGAAGGAGACAGAAAGGTTTCGGAAACATTTTGAAAAGGCCTTTTGGCTAACATATAGATGGCTGTCAGATGATGTCGGAAAAATTTTTCTCTGTGGTCTTAGGCTAGAATTAATTTCACTTAGCCTGAAACACCAAACTGAGCTTGAAAGATTCCCTGAGAATCTTCCACAGCTGGTTCATAGAGCTGGGTGCCTTCACAGACTGATTTACCTTATTGGCACTCCAGCTCACCAGGGGAGAAACATTTCTTTTTCCTCAGATTATATGAGGTGGTCAGGATGACACACTGATTAACTTGGCTATCTCCACTCAAAGTTAAGACTTATCAAGGCCTCCATCATGTGACCCCTTCTGGCTGCGATGAAGGTTGAAGTTTTTCCGTGCATCTCAACCATTTCCACCCATAATGAATGATGGGAGCAGAAGAGAGGAACTTGTGATATTTTTTACATTTGGGGAGGTCAGGATGCAATGGCTAAAATTCAGGTAGTAACAGAGGTTTCTGAGTGCTTTTTGTAAAGTTGATTTGTTATATTAAGAATTAACTTCTGTTCTTTTTTCGTGGTGCATGATTTTCATTGATGTTATGTCATAATGAGTTCAGTGGCTTCAATCTGCTCCTTAGTCAAATAACATTAAAAAGATTAAAAAATCTGAGGGTTTTTTTCAGAAGCAACACACAAACTACACTAGTATTGTTGGCATTGCAGTCATTGCAGTACAGATCCAGAATAAAGAGAAGTAAATCTGTGCAATCACCGAAGCTAATATCGTTGTCTCATGTAAACAGTAAGACACATGTCTGGCAAAATCTTTTGAAGTCTAAAGAAATCTCATGTGAAGGAATCTGCTTTCAAATAGTTTTTCTTACTCATGGTATTTGTATGTTATATTGTTAGGTCTCTCACTTCATCATTCTGAAATATATTTTTAGGGATGTGATTTTTTTGGTATTTAGAAATTAAGATTATTTTCAAGACCATTTTAGCTTTTATGTCATTTAGGCCCAGGTTTTTACTTTGGTATGGAAAATTCCTAATTCTATTGAGTTGTTCTGGCTTAAATTCCTATCTAAATGACTAAATCACTTTGGAAAGTTCTGTCTATAAAGACTATAACTCCAAATGTTGCATTATTCCATCACAAATCTGCAACAGATGCAATGTTTTTCTCACAACTCTTTTTGTATTTTTTTTCTTTTGGTAACTAACAAAATAACCAAATGAGAAAATGTTAGGAGACATAATTCTGAAGTTTAAATATTTTGTGGTGCTTCTAGTTGAAATACAATTGATGGTTCATCCCACTAGCCTGAGACATTGGCTAATTCATCATAACTAACGTGTGTATAGCAGCCCTGACTTTATTCCCTTGGTGTGATTAGCTCAGTTGATATTAGTAGCCTTCTCAAATACACCAAAATATATTTAATTTCTGTAAAATAATGATGGAAAACAGCCAATTTACCTATATAAAGGTAAACATTTATCTTTCTATGCTTTTGACTATTCTGGGTATTGGTACAAACACTAGGTTATAGATTTTTCTCTTTCTGATTTTGGGAGCTATGTTAGTGCCTGAGCCCCTTTCTTAGCAAGACCATTTCATCTCCCATCAGCAGAGATGTATCTGAAGCCTCCAGATGCAGTGATGGCCTCCATTGGGAGTTCCTCCCTGGTCTAACAGGCTGTGGTAGCTCTGATTAGATTCCTTTTGATTATTTCTTGCTGTATCTTTCTTATTAGAACTTTTTGAATTTGACAACTGGTCAAGAACAACTGATTTCCTCACCTCCTTTGAAGCTCCATATTCATATACGTCTTCAACGTAGTCGCTGCTTTGTTTGTACTCATTATGTGAATGGCCCACATTTAAAGACTAATAAAAGCAGATTATTTTCCCAAGGATTTTCACTTCTAAAATACATGTGTTCCTGGGAAACGAAGGCAGATAAAGACGAGCATTAGGTAGTGAAGAAGAGATATAACAGTAGACAGTGAGGATAGTTCCTGTCACAAACAGAAAGACTTTTTAGATCTCAAGGTGCCAAAAAACACACCTCATAGCTTTTGATCTCCTACTGTTACAGAATCGGTGCACTGTATTCTCTTTTTGAGAAACCTCAGTCTGTGAAGTTATGAATAATCTGGTTAAAATTAGTGGAAGAAGACTGAGAGACATCTCTCTTTTATTTTGTGTAAAATCAGAGTATCCAATGCTTGGAAACTTAGATTGAAAAAATATTTAAGTGATTGCCTTGGCAATGCTGTTTATATGTTGAATTTTCAGTTTTCATATTTTATTTTAAAATCTTATCCATAGTTCTTCCATTTTCTACATTTTCAGGGGTGGCATGGTATCCATCTGAGCAGTGCTAAGAAGTAAGAATTTCCAATGGAGATACACTATATTGTAAAGGTCTCTGTGTTACCATGTAGAGAGTCTGTCAGTTTAAATATACATACATACATACATATATATATATATATATATATATATGCACTGTCTTGTCGCACGTGGACACGAAGAAAGACACGTATACTCACGCTCTCACAGCAGGTGAAAGGCCAAGAAGAAGGTGGCCTCTTTATTCATACAGTTATATACCTTCTTAACAATCACTGTGGATTGGATGGTGGATATTACCACCCCTCAATCACACTGGTCAAAGGAAATATCCATCAAACATCTCCGCCCAGGAGAAAGAATGAAAACAATAAGGACAGTTAGACAAACATAGCTGTGTTTACAAAAAAGTGCATGAGAAGTTCTATCACAGAATTAAAAACATCTAAGCACTGCAGAAATCAGGGCGACAGTATCTTGTCTTTTTTGGTTGATCTTTCCCTATATGTATGTGTTAGGGTGCCTCAACATTAATGAATGGAGAGATACATACCTAATTCAGTCAGAAAGAAACTCTATAAGCATTGTAACTCATAGTATAGCTCTGGCCTGAACTGTTGCATCCCTCTGGTGGTCTCATTAGGCTGGGCTTAAGGCAGAGTTCAGGTGTTTACTCAGCTTTTGAGCCAGCAGTGGAGCTCTTCCAGAAGTTGATGGTCTGGAGAGGTTTATTGTCTCTTGGACTGGCATCTGGCCTCAAGCTGCTGAGTGATTTGGTTTGGCAAAATGTTGCTGGGGGTGAACCTGCATTAGCAATTCAACTTTGCCAGGGAGTGTCCTGCTGAAGTTGATTTCCTGGATGTCTTCACTTACTGGGCTTTAGTTTTCATCACAGAATCACCTGGGAGTGCTTGAACTGTGCTTGTTCTTTTGTTTTAATCTAAAGCAAAAGAGACATTACTGGAATGAGATTGGTGAATTTCAACTGATACAAAGAGTTCTTTTTACTGCATTCTGGAGCTAGTCTGAAGTACCCTTCCCAGTCTTCTTCATCATCCCACCCCCATATCTATGCAGTACTGATTTTAAATACTCAGCACCAACTGTTTCTCTGACACCCGCGGCTCTGTTGCACTACACTACTTTGTAATGTAGACACAGTCAAAATAGTGATGTTATGAGTTGTTTTATGGCTTAGTTGCCAAACATTGTGCAGCTATTGACAAGGCTTGCAAGACATAGAGAAAAAGAGAACTTAGGGGAAGGCATTGTCGATTACTTAGTGGCAGGTTCCAATTTTGCACCTAGACTTCTTGGCACGATCTACTCTTGCTGTGATAGGGGCCCAGAAGAACACTGCCCTAATTTTAGGATGAAGATTGTACAGTTTGTCCTGTTCTTATTAGTGGTTCAACCAATACTTTTACTTGGGTTTGCATAATTCATGAAATACAGAGCATACCTGACAGTTAAGAGAGTAAGCAGAGAAGACTAGGGCCTGCATACATATGAACAGTCTAGCTGATATAAGTTTTCAAGGTTAATTTGGTCGTAGTTCGTTTCTTCGGAGAAATATCAATTCATGACAGGACTGCATGGGCTTCTTCTGTATTTTCTCACAGTATAAAGACAATTAAAATTCCAAAGACAATGTAATTTTTACTTTCTATTGTCTAGAAAACATGAAACTCTGTGAGGAGAGAATGGAAGACTTTCTGGCTGAAGCCAATGCCAGCAACAGACTTGCCTAACAGAAAGAAAGCGTTTTATTAGAAGTGAGACTGCTGAAAGAGATGATTGTTTACCTGTGATCTCTGTTCCAGAGCCAGGACATTTGGATAAATCAAGTTAGCCACAGAATTTATCTTGTTCTTGTATTTTTTAACTGTGAGTCCATCAGGCAAGGCGCTAAGTAAACTTCTTCATTGTGCTGAATATTGCCACTTTATTATGGTTTTAATATAGTAACATTGGATTAAGGCTCAGCGTAGTGCATTGTTTACTCATTAATGTATTTTTAATATTTTATTATTCAGAAGTTATGTCTTATAATCTGGCAAATGTCTTGAAGGTTTATGAAATGTCCCAAAGTGAATGTTCAAAATACATAATTAAAATTAAAACTCAGTTTTGATCTATTATTTCCATATTGACTTCCTGTTCTTTTTTTATAACACTAATGTAAAATTAAGATTAAAATTTATTCTAAAAAACATCCTACACACTTTATCACAGTTATGTGTCAGCCTACATAAATAGATGTAAACCAAAATGTAAACGAACCATAATGTTATCTATCACATCTTCAGAAAAAAAAAAAACCATCTTCATGCTCTGTAGCATGAGGTAAAGAACAGTTTAGCGGGTTTTTTAAAAATAAATTTTGACTAAATTTGAATAAAATTTTGAATTAAGTTTACCTGGGTATTTATTTCTGACTTCTAGTTATACACCAGGACCATTGCAGTGTGTTGAAACTCACTTGGTTTCTTTCACTAAGAAAAAAAAACAAACCAAAATAAGAACTCCTCTTTATTATTTCATTCATTCAGAAACTCTCTCAAAATAGCACCTATATCGCTGGCTATCTGTGGCTGGCCGGCTCGGGGAAACACGGTCCCGCTAACAGCTCAGCGACCTGCCTGCAAACACCATTTGAGTCGAGCCACGGCAGCCGCTTTTCTGGAAAAAGAAAAAGGAAAAAGGAGACGGGAGAGGAGAGCCCGCGTGCAATCCAAGGGTTTGTTCTCGAATCGCGGAGCACGAGAAAGCCGACGGCGAGGTGTAGTGCGCTTGTTTTTCAGGGAGAGGGAAAGGGGGAGGAACTCACAGAGTGAGCCAATGGGAAGGGATGACAGGGGAGGAACCCGGGCACAGCAGACGAATCGCGACACCGCAGGGGAGGGGAAACCCGGGATAAACCAATATAATACTGTATAAGGGAGAATTTTCCAGCAACAGGGTTAGTCTTTACACCGCGGGTCCGCCCGGGGACCGTCCTTCCGAGCCAGGCTTGTCTGCCCATTGGATGGCGAGGCTTGGATGGACAGGGGAGGATTCCTAGCTGGCTAGGACGCCCCAGCAAGCATCTTTTCAGCAGCAAGAAATAAAACACGATTTCTAATATTCCTGATGGTTTCTCATCTTCCTTTTATCCCCAACAAAATTAAGATCAAGGTAGTGCACAATTTAATTCCATACCTAACTTCAAAGGGCTATATAGCCATCCATTTTTCCCCCCAAGATCCTAGTAACATTATTTGAAATGTAGTATATCTGTGGTGCCAATCAGGTTTTTGTTTGCTTTACAAGACAGAAATAAGGAGCAATAATCTACAATTTATATTTGTTTGACTGTGCAAAGTTTGCAGTCCTCAAAGAGGAAGTTTGGAAGTTGATAGTAACGGGGCGGGGGAATACGGGGGAAGATTGGGTATCTTCCTGATACCCAATCTAAACCTACACTCTTTCAATTTAACTTGAAAGAGTGTAGGTTTAGATTGGGTATCAGGAAGAAGGTTTTCACTGTGAGGGTGATGAGTCACTGGAACAGGTTGCCCAGAGAGACTGTGGATTCCACATCCCTGGAGGTGTTCAAGGCCAGGCTGGATGGGGATTTAGGCAAGAGGGTCTAGTTTTCCTTTTCCATGGCAGGGGCTTTGGAACCTGAACTCTGAGGCCCCTTCCACCCTAAGCTATTGTAAGATTTTGTGTTGGCATTCTGTAAACTTATATTAAAACAAAAATTACCGTAAGTACATCTTGCAGTTATACAGTAATGACAACTCAGAATTTAGGCAGGGAGGCTGTTGTTAGAGTGGAGTATGATCTCCATAAATCAAAGGCAAGCAAGCTTTGCACAACATGTTTGAGAACTTCTAAATTGTGAGGCGCTATCTCAGCTGGCACGAATTGGCATGGCTCAGCTTGCATATCAGCAAGGAACAGGATAATCAGTGCATTTCTGTCACTAAATATGAATGGTTTATTTAAATGCATGAAGTCACAGGAAAATGATAGGAAGAAAGTACGACATAGTAAAATCTGAGGTCCTTTGCATTACATTAGCCTTGTATGGGAACTCTGGCAATGCAACAAAGCCATCCTGGCTCAGACCCTCACAAAGGAGTCAAAAAGTCATAATGACTAGAGCTCTTCTACTGGCAGAGATGATGAATTGCTTGTTATCAGCTCTAAGACTGCAAAGCAGAAGTCAGGAGCAACGAACAGGAGGTATCAAAGCACCAGAGCCATTTGTTTAAGTGAAAGAAATCCAGCACAGTCCAGCAATTTAAACAACCTGTGCAGTGATTGTACACAGACCAATAAGGTTCTTTTTTTAAAGAAACAAATTAGTGATCAAGATGTGTATCAGCTACTGATGTGTTATCCAAAAAAGCAACTATGAAATATTGTGGGACAGGATTTCACCAGCTTTGTTACTTAGTAAATGATTTTGCTTTTCTTCTATGATAAACATTTATTTCCCATGTAGGCTTTCTACACTTCAGTCATACTTCTCTGTGGCTTAGCAGAAGACTGGCCTGCCCACTGGTGTATTATCTTTCAGAAGTACATAATTAGCTGAGACCCCTCATTCTTTTAGAGGAGAGGTATCAGGACAGTGGCAAAGGCTTTCACAGCTAAAAACTGACAAACACAGGTTTTCAGTTGCCTTGGGATTTTTCATAATAACAATCATGAGATGGATAAATCATGAAGTGCTTTAGATAGTCTGGTGTAAGAGCAGAAATTTGATCTTTGTGTATTGCTGCATGCTCTCTGGCATTCTGCAGTAGCCAGAGAACTGTGATGAAGTAACTGATGGTTTTTTACTCCCTTCGTGACAGGAAGATAATGTATCGTTCCTTCTGGTTTGATCTGGTAATTATTTCCTCTTACCCCCATAAATAAAAACCAGAGGAATTTTCAAGAAAGCTGGATTCAGCATGTGTTGAAAGGAATGGGACCATTTCTGCTGACATCCTCAACAGGCTTTGGATCATGTAAGTGTTCTCTTGCCTGGGACTACACATTATATTAGTCTTAGTCTTTTTAGTTTTGCTCACTGCCTCCCCTTTTGCCCTTCATAAGAAAGTATATCGAGCAGCTCGGAAACATACCAAAAAGAAAGGAATACAAAAATCATCAAAAGATTGGCAGTTCATTGAGAATGCTGTTTGATGGATTGGGAATACTTATTTTGCATACCAGATTAAACTTTCAGGAGGGCAGTTGTCAGTCACTTGGGATGGATTTACTCACAATATCTGTGCTAAAATGCCAAGGTACTGATGGGATGTGTTTGCTTTTTACTTTTTGAACTCTGGTCCTTCTTTACCATAAACAGTTTCCAGATTTTACTTCAGTTTTCTTCCATAAAGTAGCTTTACTGCAAGGTCAGCTTGGCTGCCTTATATGATGCACATATTCTGGTTCAGTAGTGGACCCGATGAAGCCATTTATGTTTTGTAAGAGATGCTGATGAAGTACAGGTTTATTTCAAATACGTGTGTATCAGCTGTGGGCCTGATAAAAAAGATTTGAAGATCATCTTCCCAGTCCAGAATTGATTTAACCCTGAATAAGAAGTGGAATCTTAAATGCAGATTAGGAGAGAACTTTATGGATGTTTGCCTATGAGTGTGTTTTGCTAAATGCCCTCATACGTTGTCTTAAATGCTGTCTTGTATTACATATTGTAGAACATTCAGGAAGAATTAATTATAGCTGGAACTTTTGCACGTGTAATTATATTGATTAAAGATGTTGACTATTAACCTAAGACCAGTTTCATCTCCTGAAAAAACTTTCTAATTCTAATATAGTTAGAATTGCAAGAAGTGTACACGTGGCAAAAAAATGAGGGAAGGTTATTGTGATGGATTAGCAAAAAAAAATATTTCTATTTTGGGGATACTCACCTTCAAATAGTTTGGATTTCACAGGTTGGGAACTAAAAATTTTTTAGTTTCTGCAACCTTATGTGTCATATACAAGGTTTGGTGACTGTTCAAAATGAAGAAGATAAAAGGAGAATATTGTCTGTAATTCAAAATTGGGCTGTGTGTTCTGAAAGTATTAGTTTCCTTGAGGAAGACGTATGTACCAATATAGTTTGAAATCATATGTATAAAATATATATAATTGTACTAAACTTCTGGATTGTCTATTAAAGTAAAAGTACTAGCACTAGTAACTACATAAAATTTTTCAGGTTAACAAAGGAGTGGGATCATTCAATACGGTCAGAACATAATCTTCTCATTCATATTTTTGGTATGCTAATTGTTTAAGCATAAATTAACAAGTAAAAGTTGTTTAGTTAGTGGCTCTTTTTGAACCTCATCATTGACTTTCAACTGCACTTCCATGTTAAGAATTCAGTGGGCTCAGGGAATGCTGGGGTAACCAGTATACAACACAAGCAGTTAGACTTGTAAGAAAAAAAACTAAGAACAAGCAAATTAAAAGGGTAGGAAAAAAAATAAATTTATTCTTATGAATGTGCATTTATAAACTATAGTAGGTTTTATTATGTTTGTGAAATTAACATACAGACAAAATCATTTCGATAATAAATGATATGGACAGTTTACAGTTACCAACCAGACAAAACTGCTTTCTTGTCAAAGAAAAAAAAACAAATGGATAATAAGATCGTGTTGAAATTACAACTTATGGACAACTAATACCACTTTTTGCCATTGTGTCTCTCATAGCACAACAGAGTAGGTAGTTCATTCTGACCATACTGTTTAATATATGTTGCCTGGCTGTTTTTGCTGTTGTAAATTAATATGGAAGATGTCTTTTTTGAGACTAGTTTCAGTAGCTGATGTCAGAAAGCAGAATAATAGGAACAAATTGAGGCAATAAGAAAAAATTGATCCAATTTGAAAATGTCTTCATCTCCGAACAAGAGAAACCTTGTTTCTTTCAGAGGGGGATAGATGTACTCCTACTATTGATTGTGATCACAAAAATAATGAGTTCATCTACCTCCAGCACTTTGAGGATTATGGGAAATGATTGAAATAAATCAGTAATACTGTTTGTGTTTCAAGAAGCTGAAAATAACACTATGTCACTGACAGAAGTCTCTTATTTCAAAAGCGTACTCTGTGTTGATTAAAAATATTAACCCAAACTGAGCAAGATATTCTAAGTCCAGATTGTTGAAAATCAATGTAACCCAGAGTAATAATAACATAATATTAAATTTTGTAATTCTTTGGGTTTAAGTCTTAATAATATCATATTTAGATCACAGAAGATGAACAGGGTAAAACTGCATAATTTCTCGGAAGTGTTAAAAATGAAAAATGTGACTGGCACTACTGAAATTCAGATATAACGGTTAGCACCTTAGACACCTTATACCACAGCAAGATAATGTCCCAGAGAGAGTTTGCATGGTTTACGTGTTGCCAGCACCATTATCTCATGCTAAATGTTCTGCTTCATCTCTAGCTATAAACTTAACTGCCAGATTTTCCTATTTATTTTTGTTGTACTAGTGGCATCAGCTCTGTTCTATTATCAGTCATTATCAAATGTGTTAAAAACTAACAAAAAAAAAAGAGTTGTCAATATTTTTAAATTATTCTTTTAACAATTAAATTATTCTTTAAACAATTCTGTTGTCTTTATAGTTAAAAAATGAAGTCTTTCTTTGCTTTCCTAGTAACAGAATCTTCAGCCTTGTTTTCCACCTGTACTTTTAATTCTAATTCAATAACTATTTGCCAGTTAACTGTAATCAAATCTGGACCAGATAAGCATGATAATCATTGGCATATGGTTATTAGATGTGCAAGCAACTGTGATAAGTTTATCATCTTCTTGTTTGCTGTGAATTAGTGTTTATGCTGCCTTCAGCACATTGGCTGTGTTTCTCCTGTGGTGTACAATTCTTTTGACACAATCATCCAAACTTCATTAATATTCTGTCCTAAACTATTTATTTACTAATGTTTCTGCAACAATTCTGTTAACTATTTCTTTCTACTATCCCTGTCTTCTGGCTTTGACTTTGTGACTGTTAATTGTGCTCAGATCAGTGATCAAAGTCTTGAACATCAATAGAATATTATGAAACGCTGCTTAACTGGGTTAAGTTAAAATAGAATTTTAAAAAGCAGTCTGTATTTTCTTCTCCAGCCTTCTTACTCAAAATTAGAGATACTACAACAAGAAGCCAGGAAAGAATATGGCTGCAATGTGTTCAAATATTCACATCACATTCACACATGGTGAACACATATTGAAAAGTATTTATTTTACAGTATCCGTAAGTCATTGGTCCTGTACGTGTGCACATATACAATTATGCATCAGCTGCATTGCAGTTGTCCACACTTGGTAATGGAATTGATGTGATATACATTGTTGGATGCACCTTTCAGCATTGGAAATTTTATTTAATGTAAATCCCTACTTTTAGTTATCTGGATACTGGAAAGAAATGTTTCCTAGCATTACCAGATACTGGCAATTTGTAACTGAATCAATTGTCACCGACCATCAGTATTTGATAGATAATGTGAGGTGAATTGTCTGGTAAGATGTGTGGAGAAGATTTGACACTGACTTAAAAACATAGTATGATTTGCCAACAAGTTGTGATAAGAAATTTAACAGAAAAAGAAAAAAATTCATAACTGACATCATTGTGTGCTGCACTATTAACTTAAGGAGTATGTTTGTCAGACTGGATAGCCTGAGAGAGATTTGTAGTGGATGCCAGAAAATACTGTTACTTTCTGCTTCTTTATTAGTGTAACCAGCATGGTATAGGTGATTTGCAGAGACTCCTGCAAGCTTGGAGGTGAAAGGCAAAAAACATTTGGTTTGGGGACCTCCACAATTTTTTTTTCCCAAGCATTCAGTATTCTTCAGAATAAAAAAATTCTATTGATCCTGTCTTTGAAGAAAGTTACAGAAGTTTATGATTACTGTCTCTTCTAGTTTCAGTTTAACATTATTAACCGCAAAACAGAGCAATTTTATAGAACTGGGTTGAATGCTTCCAAGAATTAAAAACAAAAGGCAACAAGTTAGAAATGCGTTGCACCTCCATTTCTACTAAAGAGAAGAAAAATTTGAGAAGATTTTATCTGAGTACCAATCAGAAAATATATAAATAAGTAAAGAAACACAGAAACACCATCACACAATCACAGAAACACACACCACAACACCACAGAATTGTTCTGTGGAATGCATGAGTTAAAAAATCCATCTTGCATAATTTAAAATACTGGACCCTTGAGCAAGATACTGTGAAAATTCATACCTTGTTTTCTAGAGGAAGGTAAGGTAAATAATGAAATATATTACTGAGAAAGAAATGGACTAAGACAGTTGGTGATACTTACTTACTCTAATGGATTTTAAGGAGCAGCAATAGTGTGTAAGGTGACTCAGACATTCTTATTAAAAAACCAAAACACATATTTAAGAAAATGAACATTTTTGTGTGTATATGTGTGAGTGTCTCTCTAGATATGTCTGTATGCAATTTCATCTGAACCTATGTACTGTACTCTTATACATGTAGGTTATAAAATCCAGTGGAGAACCTTTACATGGAATACACAGTCATAGTGGTGTTAGCTATGGCCAAAGCTTTTCATTAGTTTCTTTCACAAATTGCACTTTTCCTTCTTCATTGAAAAATTGAAGAGACCTTTGGCTCCTCAAGACAAACATACTCAAAATTGTAGCTGTTATTTTTTAATTTTCTTTTTAGATTTAGTTTTTTTTACGTCAGCTTAATCCTTAGATTACTTTGCCTGAATATGTTGCCATTTTATGATACTTATCACGTAGCAGCACACTCCAAATAATGAAGAAAGTGGAAAATAAGATGACCTATATCCTAGGAAATGCTACCAAATAAATAAATAAATAAATAAATAGAAAGGGGTGTAACATCAACTGACAATATAATAGAGAAAAAATTTCAGGGGTTGAATGGAAGCTGTTAATACTGCATTAAAAAAAAAAAAAAAAAAAAGAAGAAGAAGAAGAAAAAAAAAGGAAAAATATAGATATTTGCCAAAGGAAAAAATCTCCAATATTTTTTTGCTATTTAGTGAAGAGGAAGAAAACGAAGCATTCCTCAAACTGAAATTGTCTGCTCATTTGTTCATCCTTTTTTTATCAACTTTTCTTAGTTTAATGAAGGAAAACACCTTAATTTTAACACAGTTGTATCCTATCCCTTGTGCTTCACTCTAATTACTTTCTGTGTAGAAGCCAGTCAGGAGACTTAAATGGTCTCACAGAGATACTTGTGAAGGCAGCCAGATGGTGACATCTGCTCCAAACTGATAATAGAATTTCAACACCGAAGTTGTTTTTAAACAATTGGTAAGAAAGTTATATGTACTTTTATATTTATATAATAAGAACATTTTTATTATGCAATCTAAGATCTGGAGTTTGGATATCAATGCTATATGCCATATATGGATTTCATATATGATTAATACAGAATTAAGCCAGTCCTTATAGTAATCATAAATATGTGGCTGGAAGATAGTTTTTAGTAAGAAATAATGCTTAATTTGCAGAGTAAAGACAGAGAAAGGTATGGAAAATCTCTCTTTTAACAGGAGGTTTCACTGACTTTTTAGCCTGCTAGCAGTACTCAAGAATGAAAGTTTGAGTCCAGAAACACCTGCACTCAGATACTGAATCCAAACTGCAGGACAAGGAGTAGGTTTTCAAAGGCAGTCTGTTTCCTTGCCAAGTTTACATTTATTTCTCAGATACTCCTTCTGCCTTTGAAACTCCCTGCTCAAATAATTCTGAGTTGAGAAAACAATTGCTTTACTGAGGATCTGTGCATTGTAGTGATTTGCTGTTCTTATTTTTGGTCCTTTAAAGAATACTTTCTCAATGCTCTTACATTTAATTCTCTGTGTAGTATCTGAGTACCTCAAAATCTTTGAGGTATTCATTCTCACAACACTGAAATGAAAGGGGAAGGTCGAAAAAGCCAGATCATCTCTGAGGTTTGTACAAAAGACAGTGGAAAATATTGAGACTGAACCTTGATTCCCTTACATTCAAGTCACTGTTAAATAAAATTTCTTTCCATATTTTATGGAGATTTACTTTGATGATAAACTATTCTCTGGTACAGTCCTTATGTTGTTTAAAAATAATTTTTTTCTTGTTTCTTTTTCCCATTGGCAGAAACAATGTAATTACTTAGAAACAGCCCTTCTAAAATCATGCATTGATGGATTATGTATAAGGTGTCCAGATGGTAATAGCTTTATATATTGTTTCCAGCTCCTCTGAAAAATTTAGGAAGGACCCAGAAAAAAAAACTAAAAGATTTCTCATTGAAGTAAGGAACATTCATGACACTTGTTTCAGTGGTTATTATACAAAATACATAATGCATTATGACTTGGTTTGAGGACAAAATTTTGAGGTCTAAACAAGGTCATTTGTCATTGGCTGGGATATAGTTGATAGACAAGGTCAAGTCATACATAAAAGTGAAACTGTGAACATTTTATGCATTAGCTGGCTAGAAAATGCTAACTTTTCCTGGGAGATTAGGGAGGAGTGTGGTAAATTGCTTGTCAAGAAAAAAAATATGTGTTTGTGGGTTACAAAAGGCTATAGCATTTTATTTGGATTTTTTATTACATATTTGGTAATTTATTTGAGAAAATGCAATTGATATTGAATTTCATCCCTTAAGTGAGAATTCTTAACTGAGAAATAATTTCAAATTGGCACAGAAAATTATGCTGTTCTGTGGATTGAAATCTCTCTGAAAGACCACAGCCATAAACAACACTGTCTCTAGTTGTTTGAATGCCTGAATTAGCGTGGCACTCCTTCACGAATCCCTAGCATGGGTCAGTCACACCTTAAAGAAGAGGAAACTACACACAGCTAAAAATTGGTGATATTATCATGGGCTGTACTTCACATTCTGAGCACACAAGAAAGCTGAAGGGAATAGCATTCGGGAATGTACAGAATAGATTTCTTCCTTACCTTGGCACAGAGTTACACAATGCCAGAATGAAATAACAGGTAAAAGAAAGCCAAAACCATACAGAAAGCCAGCTGTTTCTATTTCTCAAAGAAAGTTTTCAGAAACAGAAGATTTTTGTTATGAAATTTAATGTAATTTTACCATGTGAAAGACTTTGCTATAAAACAAGAAAGTATTGACTTTGAAAGACTCTGATATGAGAATCAGTTTACTATAATTAAATTAAGCCTAATCTGAGAGTTGACTTCCATGGAGTTTAGGAGGAATGGGCAGGGCAGGGTGGGGACCAAGGCTTTCTCAGTGCATGGTCCCAGAATATGCTTAAACTGAATTATTCCTGTATTTTTGCTTTTTAAAAATTACTGATCTAACTCCTGTTTGTAAAAGATTAGAAGAAAACAGTTCATGTATCTCTAAATTACACTAAAAATGACCCTCGTCTTTCAAGCAGTGTAGACATCTGCTGCAGACCCTCTTAAAAATATGGCGTATATGGGAAGAAGAATGATGGTGTAACAAAGTAATTCTTTCCATCCTGAATTTTTTGCACAGAAGAAAGCTTCTGCTTATTCCTTCTTACTGCAAAAGACTGATGTGAGTACAGTCTCCATCTGATAACTCTTGTATTCATAGGAAAAGGTATTGGAGTTTTCACCCGTTCCTCCCATTTCAATCATGCACTGGTTCTTCCAGTAAATTAAAAAAAAAAAAAAAAAAAAAAAAAGCCTGCTGGATATAAGCTCAGGAGGGAAACTGGTTTTATCTTTATAGAAAGCCTTGTTTCTGCTATATTTGCAGAAGCTTCCAGGTTGTTTGAATAGGAGAAAAAAAATAAGAGAATATGCAGTCTTATTTGGAAGATTTCGGTGCTACAGATGTCAAAAGAACTGCTTCTCGAATTTTGCCCTCATTCTGAAATGACTGAAGTCACAAGCTGTGCAGTATATTAACTGTTGTCTCACCCACAGTCATTGCTTCTGTGCTGTGGAAGTCCAAAGAAAAGATTGTGATCACCTGTAAACAATAGATAGTTTAGTGCTGAACTGAGAAGTCTTCCTGAATATTGAAAGCATTCATACAGTTTGTTTTCTACGGGGTTTTTTTCATATGCAATTTTCAAAAATTTAAGAGCTGCCTTATTAACCTGTCATGTGTTATATCTTGAAAAGCTTTGCATGCATCTTTCTCAGAAAACAGAGAACATGGATGTAATCAGACTTCTCAGGAAAAAAAAAAAGGAATGCTAAATCAGTATTCATCAGAACAGGCTTTTGGGTGTATATCAGTCTTCTAAGGCTGCTCACAGTGGAAGGAGTAAATTGACAAAGAGGTGGGATAGTGAGGAAGGGACAAGCAGAGGATTTGTTCTTGCACAGCTTGAAAATGGGGTACTGGAACAATGGATGAGCAACAAAAGAAATGGTATGCAAGTGAATGAAGTCTCTGCAAAGAGCTCAATGGCTTTGGCACAACAGGCTGCAAGTACAAGGTCAAGGTATTTCCAGCCTGACCAATTTCTCCTCTGCCCCCAGGCTCTAGCCTCAAAGATAAGCAGGGGAAGGAGAGAATTAATGAAGAAACCAGAGAAAGGCAGACAACAGTGTGAGCCAAAAAGAATGGCAATAACAGAGAGGGAAGATGTAGAAACAATAGCTATGGTATGATTGCTTCAGCAGAGTAGGTATTTCAGCCTATATTTGAGTGTTTTTATATGTTACAAATTTTTGTACTAAGAGAAAAAGCCAAAACCCCCAAATATTGACATTGAATAACAAGCTGAATTACATATTTTCTCTCCCTGATCAGGAGAAAAGGTAGTGTTCCTCTTTTTAGCCTTTAGGTCAGTTTCATTTGAAGAACACAATTGATATCAAATAATATGTGCAACCTATATGTATTGCTTCTGGTTAAGGAAAGTGACACAAGAGTTCAGGAAGTGAAGAAAGTATCTGTAAAAATTCCAATAATTAAATTATTTGTTGTTTTCTTTATGTTTTTAATCCTCATTCCAGTTTCTAACATGCTGGATATAACAAATCAATGTTAATGTCTATTTATTGAATTGATATAGTCCACTAACACACACAATAAATCTCCAAAAAGGTTCTCTGTTTGTTCTGACACATTCTTTTCCTTTAATGTGTAGCCTTTCCAGTGGAGGACAGAAGAGATATAGTTCTTTAAAGAAGATGATGTTCATATTACTCATGTAAACTAGTAATGCTAATGTTGCTGACAGGGCCCTTAAATCAGAGTATCACACTGCTCTTTTCAAGACCATATTTTCAAGCCAAAACCGTCATTGCCAAGATGAGTAATAATTATTACTGATACATGGAGAAAAATCAGTGCTTGAAATAAAGAATATGAAAGAAACAGCATGTAAAATGGGAATCAGTGTCCTTTGATATCTTGGTGATGTGCAGGATATGGCAGTGTTCTTCACAGAAATAAATAAAATCATGGGGCCAGGGACCAAGGCCAAGCAAGGAGGGGATCTGAAGGGTGCTGTGAGGGTTTCCCAGACAGTGATTTCTATGGCTACTGAAGCCATGCTGCAGTCAGTGGCCTGGCAGGTGTCTGCTAGAAGATGTGCAAAGAGGCAGTACAGATTCATGCAGGAATCCAGTCTACCTGAGGGAGAAATTTGTTTAATCTCCAAAGGAGGACTACCCATGACAGAAGGATTTCTCACTAAAGCCCTTTCTCCCGTCTCCCATGCCTCATCCTACCCATCATGAGGCTGAAGAACATGAACACATGCACACTGGTACTGAGCCACCATCACACTAGAATCTCCCCCATGCTGAAACATCTCTGGACTCTGTAGCTCTCTAGCAGGGCTGTTTGCCAAGCACTCTGGCTGGATGCCAGTTACAAATTGCAGCCTTTCCTCTTGATGCCCCCAAAAGTTTTAGGGAAGGCGAAAGTGGAGTGAAAGGAGAGTTTATTTTGAAGGCTTAATTTGGGGACAGGAGGAAAGAAACAGCATTAATTTCCAGAATACAGAGACAGGATAAACCATTTGGGCAAGATCAATACCATATACACTTTGATATAAATTGACTGGAAAGCTCAGTTCTCAACACAGCAGATGAGTTTTAACCCCAAGCTGCAGTAGGAATCTCACTGTTAGTAAAGCAAATTCCCTGTGTTAGACAGTCCACATTCCTGAATAAACCTTCATTATTGACAGGTCCAGAGAACCTGGCTATGTTCCACAGCTTTTGAAGAAGGTAGAAACTAACCTCTGGAAAAAAGATGCTAGACTCACACATGAAGCAATGGTCTCATCTGCAAAGAAGTAAAGTATCAGCTGAGGTGGAAAATACATTAGGAAGAAACTGTGCGAATGCATGTGCATTTTCCAGAAATTTTAAAAAGCATTCTTATTGCCTAATAAATACGATAGAGCTCTTTAAGTCAAGGGAAGTTTCAAAGTTTCCCAAACCTAATCTTTCAGTCCAAGACAAATTGAAGCACATATAAGCAATGTCTGTCACAGTAAGATAATGGTGTACAGCACCGTGATCCTTGCTGAGTTGTGTGATTTGCACTGTTTTGATCAAAACTTCTGTGTTCAAATGAGGCTGCCGTCATAAAAGAAAAAAAAAAAAAAAANTTTTCGGCGGGAAGGTCCTCATTAAAATTCATGTAACCATGGAGCCCAGTTACGAGAAGGGTGGAGTGGGTGGAAAGCAGCAGTTCGAAGCTGCCTTTAGAGATCTTAGAAATCCTCCTTAAAATGCAAAACTAATGATTAAACACATTCAAGAGCATTAAAAAATCCAACAAATCCACAGGGGTGACACTGAGAACAAGAGTACAATAACCTGGAGGGTATAAAACTGAACATTTTGGGATTTTAAATATCTTTTGAAGGACACAACTTATGTATGGCTTGAATCCTGTAAAAACTGGTTCAAAAACACTAAACAGAAACTAGGCTTTTAGAGTTAACTTTCAAAAAGTATAGCTTTCAACATCACAATTAAAATAGATCCTCTTAATTATCCACTTGAACTAATTAACTCCTTGGAACAATCAAAATGTGCAAAAACCAATAAAACAAAACTTCATATATAACAGCTCCATTGTAGCCTGATCCTGGCTGGCTCCTTGAACCTTGGCATGAGCGCAGTGCCTGGCTGCACATGTGTGTGTACTTCTGCTCACTGCAGTTTTTCACCTTCATTTCCTGCTGCTAACACCAACAATTTTCAAAACATAAGTGGTCCCAGGTGATAGTAAGCAATCCTTTTAAAGGAGAGAGACAGTTCTAGTTTCTTTGCTTGGCAGGAAAAAACCTGCAACACCCTTGGCAATCTCAATTAGGAGTTCCATCTTCTGATGCTCTTAGCTTCAAAGGGGACCTGTTTATAGCTTATCATCACAACAGGCCATGAAATTATGATAGCATGTTTACCTAGATAATTACCATTTTGATCACCATTTCCTTGTGTTGCAGACCCTTCCTGTCCTTTTCTTACAGGGGTTGCAGAGTTTCCTTCTTGAAGGATCTGTGTTGCTGTGAACTCAAGGGTTGAGCGTTCAAAACTGTTACAGCATAAATAGATGCATGTACTGACCCTCATCAAGCTGCTGATCTCATCTGTTAGTTTTTAAAGTCAGAGATAATGCAGTTATGTTTGGTTACCTTCTCCAAGGAAAGGTAAAGAAATATGAAAAGGTTATTTATAAAATTACAGTATACTCAGGAGAAGGAGAAAAAGGCCACCTTGCAGTGAAATTGCAGTCAAGGAAACAGTTTTATTACTCAGAATTAAATTAAACCTTTTCTTCAGTGTGTAAGTTATGGTGAACAGAGGAACAAAAAAAAAAGGGCAATAGGTAAAAAATACTTACATGGAAAAATTAAAGTGCAATTAATATGCTTAAGTTGAAACAGAGTAAATTATTCTGCAAAGTGAGAAACAGCACATGAAAACATGTATATAGTAAAGAATTAAAATACTAAAACCTCACAGAAACCAGGGATAGTACTCTCAGACTGAAAATAAGGTAGATACATGCTAACAAAATTTGCTCATGGCACAACCTGAAAACCATTGCAAACATAAAGGTAAAACTGGAATATTGCAACATGGTGTAGAACTTTGAGAAATGAAGTAATAAAAATGGGAAAAATGTAATCATTCGAAGTACAGTCATCCATTTAGAGACTAATGAGAAGAACATCTGTTATACCATAGCACTTTACAGGGTTGAAATGAAGGAGAGAGGAAACTGCAATGCTTGGTAGTCAATTTTTAAATGTTTTCCAGTTATCCTTGTGATATGACATCGTAATAGTGAATACAGTTCTTAGGTATTTTGGAGAGGCGTTTCTACAGAGAAAGGTGAGTTTTGAATCTGTTACACAAAGCACTGATCAGATCTCTGGAAGATTGTTTAAAATTCTGCCCACCTCCCTTCAAGAGATAACAATTTCAGACTAGAATTGATGAAGAAACTGTCCACTAAAATAAGAAGAGAATGGAAAGCCCATCCCTTGGGACAGATTTAAAAGAACCATGCTTGTTTATCATAGAAAACCAAAAACTGAGAGTGGATATGATTTATTTCTCTGCACTGAGGGAAAAGCACTAGAAAGAAAAGAGCTTTTGAAGCTTAAAGGGCAGCACTGACTTAAAATGTATATAAACAGGCCATGACTGAAGTTACTCAGTGAATGTAGAGACCCCTCAGAAGATTGAAAGGGTGAAAATATACCTGGAAAATAGTGTCTGAGGAGAAAATGCCAGTGACTCACCAAGAAATTGAAAGGAGGTACTCACTGCATTTTAGGTTAAGAACATATGATTTAATTGTCTGTGATTGCATGGGAGTGTAGACACTGACCCAAGAAGTCTTTTATTCCTCTGTTTTTCATTACCCATGTGATATAAATTGGTGTGAAGACCCTTGAGCTTTTCTGTGCTAATTAACTATGCTCCAGTACAACACATCTTTCAGCACTGAATTTTAGGTAATTAAGTTCAGCAAGTCTTGCTGGAATGAGTACTGGCATCTGGGAATGTTTCCTTGTGACATTACTCCTTTATTCTAAACTTTAAAAGTACTTTTGAGAAACCATTTTTCTACAATATATATGGGCATCTAGAGAAGAATGTAAGCATGTATTCTGACTTTTCTTTGTGTAAAATGTAGAAGTAATAGTATTATAATATCAATGTAGGTAATAAATGCTAAAAATATTGCTCTAAAATGCTTCACTGTGTATCTAATGTAATTACTTTTGGTCTCATATTTATTATGAACTGCAAAAATGTCTTTTTGAGTGCATTTGTTACATTTTCTTCACAATAATACTTCTAATATTGTTACAGGGGTTTTTTTATTCCTGTTGTACTTGCCAAAAAAACCCATTTTAAAATAATGTCGCTTTTTATTTTAAAAAATACCAAATTTCCTTTCAAGCAGAGAGAAAGCTGGGTGCAATCATATAAAGTACAAAAGGCAGCTAGCACTCAAGCCAAGAAAAAGATTTTTAATTTTGGTTTTTTTGGAAATCCTTCCATAGGGCACATGGGTGCACCTGGTCATTGCATTTCACAGGAAGAAGCTTGTCACAAGAGGCTCTTAATTCTGCCTTAGAGCAGAGTCATCAATATTGCCATTTGATGCACACTTATGGGTTTGAGGTTTTAGAACTCAGGACTGAAGCTGCTGTTTCGTTGTGGCATTAGCAACTGGAAGCATAACAAATAATTTTTTCACACATACATAGTTTGTGTCATGACGTTCTCTTTTTATTACCATATCAAGCAAAGACAGGAAAGGAGGAGATGGAGCTGAGTCTCTGGTTTCTGCAGTGGACAATACATTCTGATGCACAGACATGGTAAGCAGACAATTCTTCCTTCATCCCACTAATTATTTTCTGGTTTGGGGCAGTGATAGCTCTCTTCTATTTCAGGCTCTCTCAGAGTAGTTAGTTCTGCATGCTGCTATGGAATAAAGGGTAAACATTAAATTAAATCCCAAATTGTGTACGTATGTACTTCACTGCACAGCAGCAGGAAGGATGAACACAGCAAGCCTGCAAGGCAAGTCACCAAATGCAAAACACAGTGTGATTCCCAGCATGTATACCTGACAGTGGTCTGCTGTGTAACTGATACCATGATGATTTTTTGCCTTTTTTTATATATACCTTTTATATTTATACCTTTTATATAGCTTTTATGTATCCCCTGTGCTTTTAGCATGCATACTTGTAATTCCTTAAGTCTGATAACTGATACTGATACTGATAACCCAGTATTCCGTTAAGCCCCAAGACCAAACATCCTGGAAGCCTCGCAGTTGGAGGCCAGAAAGCCCTATGCTATCCTGAGAAACCAAGGTCTTCCGTAGAACATCCTGTAAACTAAGATAGGCCCATCCAGGGGGGAATTCCTCAGGATGGGAGGGTTCATTTGAGCCTCTCATTCTGGAAGCTTTGATAGATATGCTAATTTTCAAGGCCTATAAACTGTATACGCGATCTATCGTGTGGGTGCATTTGGGTGTGCATTTTGGCGCATTCCACCTGGACGAAGTGGTGCACCCTGAAGATCCTTAAATAAATACCAAAGTAAAAACCCCTTTTCCCCTTAACCGTGTCTGGCTCCTTATTTTAAGACCAGGAAACTGTTGATGAAATGACTAATTTGACACATGCAAAAGTAAAATCAGATTAAAAGCATACGATTCTTAAGATGTGAGCTTGCTCAGACAAGAAAAATGCCTGCTGTTTTTCTAGAATACTCTGATTAAACTGCTAACACTGAAAATGTGCATATTAAGAAATTTACGATTCTCTCAAAATGCCTGGCTCAGTGACAGAAGGGCATGAGCTAAACATTGTGACTGCAGTTTATAAAATCTCTGCTTTTATAAAGAGGGAAGAATTACAAGAATTTTATTTGGAAAGGCATGCTGACAGCTGTAAGACACCAGATTTTGCTAGCTTTACTAATGTTAACAGTGCCATTAAAATCAGTGTAACTGATTGTGTGAATAGGGCAATCAAGATTTGGCCCCATACCCCTGCTTTGTAAACATTAGCATTACAGAGATTAATATAATACTGACTAGCCAATGACATGTTAAAGCCTTAGTAAAGTTAATTTGTTTGGAAGGCTTTCCTTTTAAAATCTAAAACAAATGGTTCAAGTGAAATGTGAGATGTAGAGGATGTAGAGAAAATCAATAAACCAGCAGACTGTAAATGATGTGGAAATAACTTCTTTATGCTTTCCTGTTTTTGTAGTTTATAGTTAGCACCAGTACATAAATGTAACAGCTATGTGCAAGGGAAGAAAAGTAAATCCAAATCTAGGGAGTGTTGTGATGAGCTACCATTTCCTCAATGAATTCTATTTTTTTTTCTGTGAAACATTAGATTTCTTTTTAGATACTACTGATTAAAAATACTACTGTGTGACGGTTGGTTAGCAAGTGTATGGGGTTTCTATTGTTCTTTTTTTCTATGTTAAATGTATATTTCTTCAATCCCCTTATTAACAATTTTCCAAAAATAGAGTTCACTGAATTTCCATCCAATATTGCTGCTTGTAGGGATGAGAGGTATTTTCAAAATTAGTACTGAAAATCATTCAAATATGTCAGATCGTTTGTGTTTCTTATAAGGCCTTTATGGTCCCTCAAATTTTTATGTTCTGTAACATGCTTTAAATGGTCATTCTGCAATCTTCATACTATTGATGTAGAGTAGGGAAACTCGTGTCTATCTTAAAAGCATTAAGTGATAAGGGATGTGTTTTTAGTCGTGATTTCATAAACCTATATAAACCTATTCTGGGTGTCTGTACAACTAAATGCCATGGACAAGTGGTACTTAGAATTTCAAAGACCATTCCAGTATGTGACTGCTAATAAATGACTGTGTAAATTTGTGTTATGGCCACTAAGATTGGACCCTTCCTCAAAATTTTAGAATAGAAAACAGCAACTGGGAAATAGGCAAGCAAGATGAGTGTATATAACATGGTGCAGGCTATAAAGGTTTCCTCTCACCCATAGTTTTGTTTTTTTATTTTAATCTTTAAACAAAGAGACTTTCTGTGTATATTTTATGTGTGCACTGAGCTTTGAGAAATAAGCGAAGACATAGGAAAGAGTTTGGTTGAAGGGAGGGGAGAATGGATGAAAAGCAAATCCATCATACAGCCTCCTCAACTGTAAATTCAGGTGGAATGGTGTAGATCTCTCCCAGCTTCCTTCAAGTCTCTGTCAGGAAGAAATCTGAGTCTGAGGGCAGATGTATAAGTCTTTGGAAGCTGGCATGCAAGTGCAGTGTAAAATGATTATCATCAATGTTCTGCTGCAGAAAAGTTGTTGATGAAAAGATTAGTAGTAATTTCAGTCCTGTTTACTTAACTGCAATTAACAGAGAAGATGCTGGAGAGTGGTGGCATGGTTATCTGTTAGAATAAAATATGTACCTGACATTAAAACGTAATCAGGAGGGTGGTCACAGGGAGAACATTCTTCAGCCTGGCATCAACTCATCCTGGTTTGCTTATTTTTGATCACATGGGGAAGTGTTCCAGCCACAGCTACAGCACAGCTCTTTGCAGTCTCCAGAACTCAAGGTTTCTGCGGGAAATCTCCAGAGTGAGGCTTAGGTGGGGACTGCAAGGGTCATAACCTGGCACAGGAAGATTAGGCAGTCAGTGAACCTGAGAAGGGACATTACATTTAAGTTCTGAACCTGTTAATGGAGACTTAGGAATAAGGTAACTGGATGAAAAAATTAATTATGTCAAAATGGAGTGCCTGAGTAAGCTAGTTAACTAGTCATGACAGAGATTTTATTCTAAACAGGAGCAGGTAGGGCGCTTAAGTGTAAACAATGTGCTAAGTATCGATCAGAAGTGGGAATATCTGCAGTAAGTGTTTCTTACTTCACTAAACACAAAGCATCAAAATCTTTTCATATGTATTCAGTTTGACAGTTACTGATTTTTATTTTTCTCCATGTTTTAATTCCATACGGAGTCCAAAATGAATTGTATAAGGACAGGTAGAAAGAGATCCTTGTTTGATGAGCTGACTGAAATCACTGAAACCATGTCTCCAGACACCGTCTGAAGACCTAGCCCACAGGATCCTTCATCTGGAATAGTGTAAGACACCAGTTATAAACCCCAAGGTGTATTTTCCTGACCTCTGATTAAAGTAGTACACACATGCTTGTGATATAAATATTCACATTATATTAAAAATCTGTGGTTTGAAATTTTGGAGCTCAAATTATGAATATATAATTCAGTTGCACGAATAATAGTGCAATTGAAATCAAAAAGGGATGCAAACTTAAGGAAAGAGTGCATAATTGCAAACATGAACACCCATTGATATTGACTGTTGTTCCTTAAGAAGAGGCAGAAGTAACTAAAATGAAAAAGAAAGAGGAAATCATTTTATATAACAGCATTTTTAGAAGCATTGGGATTAGTGGAAAAAAGATGATAATTTTGCAAATAAGCTTAACTTTTTTAGATGTGTTAAGCTGGAAAGTAACTGGAATCAATGGAGTATAGATAACTGAAAAAAACTTTATAGTTGCAGTCCTGACCCTACAGAGTGGGAATTTTGCCATAGCTTAATTGGGGCTGACATATTATACAGTGCTTCATCACTAACAATTCAGGGATCTGATCCACAAGTGATTGCACCACTTGGAGTTTTTCCATTGCTTTCACAGATCTTTGGATCAGACCCATGCTGCAGATGCATCATTCTTCCATCTGAGGTGTAATTTCACAAGTAATTGTCAGAGCTATCAGAAGAGCCTCAGGCAAAGTTAGGAAAGAACATTTACATCTGGACAAAGACCTTGAGATATAAGCAGGACAATGATTTTAAGAACATTACAATGATTTTTCTTGGTCTAAAAATCCAAACAAATATATTTCTTTATTTTTAATTCTTAACAGCCATCTTGGCTAGAAAAAGTAAAACTTTTTCCTATTAATTAATCCAGATGGAGAACTTCTGCATCAGCTGTACCCTACCTAAGTTCTGTTCGGTTAAATGTGGAGTATTCCTACTTTGCTTTCATATAGGAAACATATGTAATCTACGTGCAAACATCATTTTTGTAAGAGACACTGATCTAATCTAAGCTGTTTATATAAACATGTTGAACATGAAGTATCAGAATGATCCCTTCACTTCTGAGAGGCTTTTCATCTGTGTACAGTTACATACAGCTCAGACTCTTGGTGGTATTAGGGCAAGGGTGTTCATTAACTCTCAAGACAAAGGCCAAATATTCAATCAAACTAAATGAAGAGAATTGCTTGTAAATCTCAGACTTTACATGTTTGGTTATCCTGTAAAAAAAATACTTTTATAAGCCTGATAGTTGGTGTGAGCAATTTGATTCTTTTTAGGGCTATAGAGTAAATTCTGGTACTAGCCAAGAAAAAGTAACGTAACAGCTATTGTTGCATACCCAGTCATTGCTGCTCTCCTAGTACGCTGTGAACACCTGCATTTTTCTGTTGTGACTTCAACTAGATAAAAGATGTCAAAATAATCTGTCTGGTTTTATACAGCAATGTGATTTTCAAAATTTGTTAACGCCTTACAATATTTAGCATGAAAATATAATCCTGCTATGTCCTTTAAATAGGTTAATTTGAAAAAATAACATCTAAAAAATTCTTTTAGTTGGCATTGGGAGGAAAAATAGTTCAGCTTCTGGTATCTTCAAATGCTGCCCATCTTTCTGTAATTGTATAACACTATCACTATTCGCTATTCCGTCTATTCTTGCATAGAGAATTGAAACATCACTTGAGTTTCCTCTGAGGATGGATTAACAAGATTTGCTGTGACATGACTTGATTAATTAATGAGACTAGAGTATTCTTTGGTCCTGGTGTGCTGTTCTTGAACTTCTTAGATGGGAAAATTCTAACCTTCAATATTTGAGAAGCCAACTGGGTAAAGCAAAACTCTTGTATGACCTTCACTAATAATAAAACTGAAAATCCATTATAGAAGGTACCTGAATAGCTGCACATATTCAAGGTGATTTTTTTCATATTTGAAGAATGAAAGTGCACACGGTTAAAGTAGAGTACAGAAAAATACATCACCAACTGTTTAAAATATAATTAGTTGCCTTTCTACTTTTCTTTCAGCAATCTTCTACACAAAGAAATAGCTTTTGTAAGTGCTGCACTGCAGAAGGCATTTCACTCTGTGTACATACCCCTAAGGAAATAGGGAATGTTCTCAAAGGGCAAATACCAGATGAAAGCCAGTACATCCCATCCGTTGACCCTGCTTTAGAAATTTCTTGTCCATGATTGGGTATCAGGCTACATAGGGAAGTGTTGAGAGCCATGTCTGTGATACACTTGTGAGATACACATTTTAAAGCTACTGGGTCTACCTATCTCACTCAGCAGGAGACTGAAATTAGTCCAAGACAATAAAACTCCTTTCATTCTACAGTTGACTTAAGGCTATCTTCAAGCATAGCTGGCAGAAGTAACAGGAATCTGGATTTAGAGACCTGACAATGCTGTAAACTGCAGTATTTGTGGACCATAGTTGGTTTGGTGATTAAGTCAACATTTCAGTGGCAGCTCTTGGGATCTATAGTCTGCATATTGGTGCTAAGGGTGTCACATAATTTTTCACCTTCTGTTTCCTTCCTGCTCCCATCAAAGAAAACCTTTGTGAATCAAAGCTTGTGGACCTTACTTACTATTTGTACTCTTATCAATAAATTGATTCTCAGTATGTGACTGTAAATGTTAAAAATTTCCTGTGCAATAAAAAGCAGAGATGAAAATTCGAATTTTTTATCTAATCAGACAGGGATCAAAATGATTGTTGCTTTTGTGTACAAAAAAAAGGCAATAACTCCTCAATGCACATTTATTCTCAGATATCTTTTGAAAAAAATTAATAAGATTAACATTGTGGATGTCAGCTGGATTTGCCTTCACAGATGCCAGACAGCATTAGCAAAGAGAACCAGATGTAAGTTTTTTAGCTATTATTATTAGACCTCTTTCCTCCTACATGCCAGCATAAGATATGCATTAATGAAATTAGACCTGAACACATCCAACAATCCTAAGCCAGTAGAAGAGATAGGAAATAATTTATTGTAGGTGACAGAGAACAGCTATAAAATACAAACTACATCTAGTGAGATGGGAAAAATGAATTACTAGTGACTGATGGCCACCACAACTACTACTACCCTCAGGAAGATAATGTCACTGACAGACATAGCATAAGTGGATGAGTGCACATTACATGGACCTGTTGAAATTAGTCAGGTCCTGTATAATGTCATGGAAAATTTGAAGTTGCCTTTGCCCATCTTAATTTTGGAGTATGAAAGTCATGCACTGCTACCACATGGTCTTGATATCTCTGCTTAGATAAATAATCCCATATCAGGGACACGAATAACCCCATAGAAAATGGTGTTTCACATAGGCTGGACAAGCATTGTTACAGTTATTAAATATTTATCTTTAAAACTTTCAGTTGAAAAACTTGTAAGCATTTACCTGCAATTTTCCTTCCTAGATAGGGATTTGACTGAATTCGGGCATGTATTCACTACAATATTTTGATCCTATAGAAATGAGGCATGACAAGGCAGCAGCATTATAGGAAATGCTCTCTCATATTTTTTGTAGTGTTCATTTAAAGAGAAAATCCTGTCTTTTTATTTAAAATGTTTTAAGGATCAAATGTTCTGAGCTAGCGAAGTCTTGTTAAATCAGGCATGACCATGTTGTTACCCTAATAAAATCTACCCTGACTAAAAAAATTTAAAAAATAAAAATTACAGTTTAGGCTTGATTAGAGGTTTAACTTTTAGCTATATAGTCTCTCCAAGTTTGTTCCAAACCTGCATGTGCTTACAGCTTGTACTCAAAAATATTTCCATTGAAACAGATTTGTGCCTTGTCTGTCCCATTCTAGTTTTGAACATCTACATTGAAATAAATTAATCTCCATCACTTTTAGTCTCAGAGGAACTTCCTACTGGAGAGAAGGACAAAGCAGATTGAGGAAAGAAAGCTGCAGAAAAGTAAAGGTGGTGATCAAAACCCCAGTGAGGGAGTGACAGAAAAACACAGTAGCAAAGGTACATAGAAAGAGAAAGCTTGGGCTCCAGTACAGACAGAGACGAAAACCAGACACTAAAGTTGAAATAATAGTTTGAGGCTAGGAGGGGGAATAAAGAATTTCCAAGGTGGAGGGGAGATAGAGATAAAGATGGGGCAAGGAGGAGGCAAATAAGTTTTTTTCTTTTCTTAATGGAAGAACATCACTTTTAGAGTGAGAATAGAAAAACGATGAATCCCACAACTTGCTCTCAGGAAACAAACATAAATTATAAAGCCCTGTGGCAAATAAATGTATGAATTACCTATTGCCTCTTATGCTCAGAGGGGATGTCTTTACTCAGTCTTTAAAAACACCAAATTAAACACAGTTTCCTATTATCTGCTTCTATTTCTGTTTGAGAGCATGGCAACATTGTAATGTCTGCCTCATTGAGAGCATGGAATACAGTCTGATCACAGAAGAGAAAGTGGTATTAGCCTTACTTCACAGGACATAAGAAAAGTCACCAGTTGGTTTACATATAGTGCCCACTGGTGTCAAAACTGAGCCTTGGATTGAGTAAACAGAAGATAAAGACTATGCAGTTGCTCACAACTGTGAGAAGTCTAGTGTCAAGATTCTTGATGATTAAGCTGGGCTGATTTTTTTGCTCACCTAAGGAGATGAGCAGCAAAATTTTAGTGCACCAAGTTGTCCACTCAAAACATCCCTCCCTCAGAGAAGAGTCAGCAGAATAAAACATCTGCTACTGCCTCATCCATTGCCAATCACAGTGCAGGTATTTTGATTAAATTGCTGAGAAAGGTGGGCTTGTGTTACCAATGTCAGCCAGAGTGCCTGGGCTGCTGAGATATGCTGACAGTTCTGCTGAGTCTGCTTATGGGATGGGAACCTACGGAAAAGGAAAACAACAAGAAGCTCAGTAAGGTAGGAAGAAAGGCAGAAATCTTAATGTTTTAGTTAGTGACTACAATTCAGGAAGCCTTGTATTTTACCTGTGGTTAGAGATGATCTCTGTGCCACAGGAGGAGAAAGCCGGCAGCTTTTCAGGTCATCCTTAATGTGACCCCACCTTGCACTCTTCTGCCTTCCCCACTGCATACATGATACCTTAAGTTTGGAAAATAATCTCATTCTACCTGATTGTGGGTCCAAATTCAGAGTCTGTGTCTTATGATGCAACCTGTTAGGATATAGTAGCATGAAACCATGGAGAAGAATGGGACATCAGAAGGTTACCTAATCATCCTCCTGTTCTGAGGCCTGTTCTTCCAGGCATTGAAAGACAGAGAAACTACAAACTGCAGGAACCCATTTTAGTTCCTGCAGTGTTTTATTTTTTAGAAGGGAAGAAGAGACCTGAAGAACTTTTTCTCTAATGCCTGATCAGGTACTTCCTGTAGAATACTTGAACTCTTATTTGCCCACAGCACCAGCAATACAATGTGGTCTGCTTCTTCATAGCTGCTTTTATATATTTGAAAATATTATCATCATCTCCATTAGTCTTCTCCTCCTTCATTTACATAGCCTGTGTTTTTTTTCAATCTTTTCTTAGAGGCCTGTCTTTTGTAGGTCTCTCATCAGTTTTGTTTTCTGTTATGACCTTTCTTCACTTGCTCAAAGGGGGAAAACTATGCAAGCCAGCTTAATTTGGACTGTACCTAATTGAAATGCTTGCCCTCACAACCATAAAGAAGGATTTGACTAGTTATCAATAATCTAAAAAATAAGGTAGTTCATGCGTGTTTCATGGGAAAGCAGCTCTACTCATGTAATGAAAGCCAAATTAGGATTGAAGCAGTTTACTGATTTATTAACAAAATGTAATTAACTGGCAATAAGTGAACTACATGCAGGACTGGTATTAGTACCACATCAGTTAACCCATGATACTAGATAATAACTAAATGCTAATATAGATTTAAAGACTTATGAGCATATTTCTAAACATTAAGATTAATTATAACTAATCTCAAAACATTCTAATCATGCCCATGCACACAATTTAACTCATGTTTCCTGCCTGACTCCAGGCCCTGTGTGACCAGCACACTCCCTTTTTGTGGGGAGAGAGGAGATTCCCCAACTGCACAGCCCTCCTGTGAGAGACTTGGATGCTCCAGCTCTGCGTGCACTTCTGTTGTTTCCTATCATCTGATGATGCACACACTGGCAAGGGATCACCTCAGGAGTGCCAACACACATGCCCCCACATGTTGGTTCCCTGCTTGCTGCACCCTACACTCTCTACTCTACATATATATATATATAAAAGATACTGAGTTGGAAAGGCCTCACAAAGGGTCATCAAGTCCAACTCCTGGCCCTGCACAGGATACCCCAAGAGTCACACCATGTGCCTGAGAGCACTGAGCATTGTCCAAACACACCCTGAACTCAGTTAGGGTTGGTGCTATGAGCACTTCCCTGGGGAGTCAACCACCCTCTGGGTGAAGAACCTTTTTCTAATATTCAACCTAAACCTCCCCTGACACAACTTCAAGTCATTCCCTTGTGTCCTGTCACTGCTCACAAGAGAAGGGATTGTTGTCTGCCCCCCCTCTTCCCCTTGTGGGGAAGCTGTAGAAAGTGATGAGGTCTCCCCTCAGACTCCCTGCTGCCCTGGCTAGTGCAGGCTGCTCCTGGTGACAATGAGGAAGCTGCACCATCAGTCCTAGGCAGAGACTCTGATGGGATGACCCCCTCCAGTGTCAAACCAGAGGCTGACTGCTGCTTTTTTTTTCAGTCCTGAGTCTCTTCCCTTCATTACAATTTCCATTCTGTTTATTCACACACACGCACAAACACACACAGAGATAGATAGATCGATCGGTCTTTCCAACATGACTTCATCTTTATTTCAGAAGTCTCTTTGTAATTCAGAGGCTACTTTTTGATCTGTCAGATGGTTGTAGTCTTCTCACATGATTAGGTAAAGGCAAATGCCTGCTTAGATGTTTTTGTGTTCAATTGACCCACATGATTTACACCCATATTCTTATTTTAACCAATATTGTTATCCAGGCCATTTGCCAAGGGTGGACCAAGTGAGTACTCACAGTTGTGTTTTTGATTTTCAGACATATTGGTCACTAATGGATTAATGGACTAAGGCTCGTCTTATAAATTTGGAAAATTTAAAATTTTTTAATTTTGATTTTACTTCCCCCTTCATGTCCTGCCTGAAGTAATGTAAATTAAAGCATCTGTCCTTAATATCCAGCTAGGATGCTGCAAATAACTTTCTTGGACCCAACTACCAGGAAGAATCAAATAAAATAATTTAGATTTGCCAAGTAATGAATGAATAAAATACTTTTAGGGTTTTTTAATAAAAAAAGAAGCAGTCTGGGCAAGATAATTTTAAACCATATTCTGATATTGAAATGACTGTGTGTACTACTGGCCACTGCATGGTTGCTTCAAATTGTAAGAGAACCACCTTAAAGAGAGCTTGAGGTGAAACCCAGTGCTGGTTGTTGAAGCAAAATATGTGATTCACAACCCATGTCAATACTAGTCACACTCAGAGGAAGCTTGACTTATTTAGGTCTCAGATCTCTCTTTTCAGACTGAGAACATGTATCATCATGACTAGATAATTAGGACAGTCTTATCCAAAAGAAGAGGACAAGGAAAAGCTTGACTGATGACAATGAAACATGCAAAGACATTTGAATACTTACCATTACCAAATCAGTAAGAAAAGAAGAAGGAGGAAGAGCAATAATCAGTCCTTTTATCATTTGTCAGAACTTGGAGTATTATCATGTGTAGGCTGCTTATTGTGATTGAAAGTGCATATGCTAAGGAGCAAACTTTTCTCCTATTCTCTTATTCTTGAAGGTCACATTGTCCTGTAGGCTACAGAAGGCTAAAATGCTTTGAATTTGTAGTTTAATAATCAAATTTGGTCTGTGACCTTAGTGTTGCAAATTAACTGTATGTGATTTTAAGAAAATACATCTACAGTTAAAATGCAAATACAACAGAATAATCTATAAGTCTTTTAAAAAACATCTGAAAAGAACAATGATGTTTTGGCTGCCCAGTTATGTGGTCCCACATCTTCAAAGCAGGAATGGTAAGGAGGAAGCTAAAAAATCTTTCATTGCCTTTACCCTACCTTGAACAGTTTAGAGTATCGAGGACATTGATGATTAAAGGAATGGCATTTTCTTGGATCTCCTCAAAGGCCCTTGACATAAATGACTACAAGGAGAATTAACCTTTTGGGGATTTGGTCTTCAGAGAGTATGCAGAGACAGGAGATCTGAAGCCAGTCAGTAGCTACAACATCAGTGGATGGATGATGAAATTGGGAGTGCTGAGTGCTCCGTGAACCAATGCGGGGATTTAAATTCAGCTTGGAAGAACAAATTTTGAGAAACCTACCATTTTTTCAGCAATGGATTTCACTGCTTCTTGTGTTTGCTCCAGGAGATTCAGCCAAATCTTTTCCAGTGCGATATTTTCCATTGAGAAGCTTTCTTCGATCAAAATTTCCTAAAGGAGAAAAGGACTTCTTGTCCTTCAGTTTGGAAGTTAATTAGCCTACATAAATCACATGCTTACTTCAGTAGATGAGTCAGTTTCCTGACACGTGTCTAAGTAAATACTAAATAAAAGCCTTATGCTCTGTGTGATGAATTAATGTTTTTCTAAGCAAGATTATTTCATCAATGTAAGTTAATATCAATTTTACTTAAGGAAATTTACCCAAGTACCTAAATCTCAGACACAGAGTAGTCTCACAAGATGCTGGATATTTTTGGATCCAGTTGGAAATTGAGCTCAGTGCTGATGAAAATCAGACTAGAAGATGCAAGTTTTAAAGATTATTTAGGTATTTCATTACTTAATTATGAGCTCAGTGTTTAGATAACTTGCAGCATTAGGATCAGTATAGTTAAATTTTAACATCCAAAGTTAATATATTTAACATTAAATTCTTATATTCTAAGCAGTAATACATGTAAAATACATATTCATATAAAATATAAAAAATTTGTTGGCTAGGAATCAAAGGTCTATTAGCATTAAAAATTTACTTTTGGCCTGCTTCTTTCAATTATCTTTATTTGAACAATGAAATAGTCATATTATATAGACCTCTGAAGTTCAGAAAATGTACTAAAACCTCTCAGAATGCTTTTGAACTGGCTGCACAGTCTCTGTACAGAATCTGAGATGGTGTTGCTCTGTTTCTTTTTTAAAAGAGTTTTTCATCAAGATGGCTTCAGTGATACATGGTTTCCACGGTTAGATTCTCCTAGAGATAGCAACTCACCATTTGTATTGTGCGTAGATACGTAAAAATACACATGGATACATACACACACGCACATTTACAGAAAAATGTTGAAGCAATCACCTCAAAGTTCCCAGGGTGATACCTCTGACAATACATGACAAAACTCAGTTACCTCTTGCAGTGCATGTTCATATTTGTGTGTTTTATGGAGCTGGCAGGGGGAAGGCTTTAAACAACAGATTTTAAGTGGTTGATTTTATTATTTCCCAGAGGAACAAGAGCTCCTGCCCCACTGCTGTGTGGCCTGGAAGTGTGTTGCAGCACCAGGAGTTACCACCTCCTGCAGGGATGAATCTGTGCCATTTTTTCCATTTCTTCAAGTAAACCAGAGCCAGGAATGAAGCTGATGAAAAGACACTGAAAGATGCAGAAAGTTGACCAGAACAGTTAAATGAAGAGTAGCATTGCTTTTCCAATGTGGATTTGAGTCACAGTAAAATCCGAGACAGAGCCCACTGAAGTGAGCTGAGGTTCTTCTGTTGTCCTCCATGGCATTTGCCTCACCGTCCTCAATATTTTGGAACTATGAGAAATTGCTCCTTTAATAGCTTTCATGTAATTAGCATATAGAAATTTATCCCTTGAGCAGTTTTCTTTTATACTGTGGAATAAAGGTGGCTGGTGGCATGGTCATGGGGTGAATGACAACTTGAGTTTATTATACTATAAATAAATAATAGCTGCAATATTTAAGACAGAAAAATGGCAATTATTGCCTAGCCCTGTGCGGTTAGCATTCATTATGTACAGCATTTCAGAACTACTGAATTCTATAGCTAGTAAAGAAGGAAGGGTAAATTACTTCTCAGAAAATGTTGTATTTAAATGTATATCACTTTCATTTTAAAAACTTTCTTTCTTTCTTGCTGTCTGCTCTTGGTAAGGGAAAACTCATGCAGGAGATAAATAGCTGGATAAATGTAATGCAAGTGACAGCAAAGAATTACATTTCAACTGTGGTCTTTTGTGAATAGATCTTTAGTGATAGTGGAGGAATATTTAGCTTTTGCAGAGGTAACATAAAGTTTATCTTGGTGTTGTTCTCCATATCTTAAATTGCTGTGAGCGAACTTGTTCTATGATATATGTGAGAGGAATCTGAAAGAAGATAGTAATATTTACTGTCTCACACACCAACTTCCAAATACTAGTTTCTATGCATAGCTGTAAATATAATTAGCCAGAGAATCTTGAACAAATCATTTCACCTCTCTGCCCATTTTTCTTCCCACCATTTTTTGTTAGAGCATGTATTTATTCAACTATGACATCTAAAAGTGCCTGCAATAAGCACTTAGCCCTCAGCTCAGGTGGTGTCTTTGGGCATAAAAAGGAAAATTAAGATCCTGACTTCAAGCAATTGTATTTCACCAAGTTCATAACTGCCTGGTGAAATAAGATCCACATTTCTCAAAGTGCTTGCTCTACTGACACCAGAATAGGGGACTGAACAAGCTCAGTGAATTTTAAAGAAAAACTTAGGTCTTGTTTTCCTCAAATCAGTGACACTAAAATGGGGTTTTATGTTCAGTGTCCCTGACGGAAGATGAAATTATGGTGTAAGAAAAAATAGTCAGTACTCAGTCAAGCAGGCACAACCTCATCTGCTGGTCCAGGCTTGAAAAAGATGCAAATGGAGAGACTGGAAAGGAAGAAGGAGGATGAAGTTAGGCTGAGAGGCATCCAGTTGCAAGAAGAGTGCTTGCAATTATATGAACAAGGTAAATGTCTGATTCTAGATGTGTTCATTCTAATCCTTCAACGTTGTGGCAGGGCATAAACCCCCTCTCCCTGCCACAGGTGGCCGATGCAGATAGGAGAGATAACCCAGGCAGGCAAGGCCCAGCGGGTATCATCTCCTGGTGCCAAAAGGTCTGCCAGCCTAACCAAGAATCAACATCTTGGTATGGAAAGCAGATGTGGGAAGAGATAAAAGAAAAAACATAGGTGACCAAACCTAACACTATAAAAATACTACAGTTTATCACAGAGGCAGAAGTTTCCTACACACACCCTGAGAAGGGTGAGATTTCTGCCTGGAGCCTGGATGGAAATTCTGTGGTTACTTTCCTGGGAATTGAGGGAAAGGATTTCAATGTGTGCTCCATCAGGAATTGGATGGTAAGAAACACTGGATCCTAAGTTATATTATTTCTTTGCTAGCAGTAAAATTAATAAGTACTTTTAACCCCATGTGTATAATACTAGTATTCCCTTTTGTCTTATTCCTGTGCAGTAATAGTCAGTTTTAAGTCTTATGTCTGTTAGTTTTGTGTCTCTTAAATAAATAATTAATTCGATAATAGACAGAATCAGCCACTATTAAAGAACTTATGAATGAGAGCGGGTCTTGGGGTGCTGGCCACCTCACTAATGTGACTGCCTGCTGCCAGAGGCCTGGGCAAAAGGCAGGGAGATGTTTAAACTCACATCATCCATTCATAACAAACATATATTGTTGGTATGAGCAGTCATCTATAAGCTTGCCTTTTCTTTAGGAATCTCAAAATATACTCACTATGCTATAAAAATTTCGTGAGTCACGTTAGCAGGATAGCCAAAAACAAACCTGGAGGAAATTGTGCTGTTTTAACATTTGTATTATGCTTATCTAAATGTTATTAAAAATATTTTAACACAAAATAAAACTAAAAAAATCCCCCCAAAAAAAGATATCTAAAGCATATAATATTGACAATCTTTGTTTTATCCCCAAAATTGAAAAAACTAGAGATTTTTACTAGCAAAAGGTAGGGAAAAAACTCCTTCTGGAGAGGAATGGCCAGTTTTTTATGTGTTAGAAATGGATTTTTATGAGAAATTATACAGGATTATGATGTATTTTGTGTGCTCTAATCTGAGTAACAACACCATAATGACCTTTTTTGGGGGGGGGAGGTAAATCTCATTGCATTTTCTGATTAAAACATCCTGTGTACTTTTGCTCAATAGGGAGTACCCATCACTAAGACAGACATGAGCCTTCATTTAGTCTTACTGCTGCAAGCACAAATGTAGTATTTGACTGTGATTGGTGCCAGGTTTTTTTCTTAGAATTCTGTTGTCTAGATATTTCTTGGTGAATAATCAACTGCAATGTTTAGTGGGTAGAATAAAGTTTTGTCTCAACGCAATGATATCCTTATAGTGGAACAGTTGGAAATTCAAGTGTGAAGATTATTTGCCATATATTTTTTACCTTGGATATAAGCAGCAACTATCTTTGTGGCATTGCAAATGTATCATCCTAAATATTCATTGAATACTGCTGAGAAAAGGCTATCTTTGAGTCATCATGGCATTATCTCCCTCCCTTGCCTTTGGAAAAGCCAGGAGGCAACCGCTGCTTAATTTGAAGTCTCTTGGGGAAGCCACAATGTGGTCCACGTAAGGTACATTTTATCTTTGCCTTCTTTTTCCAAATTGGATTGCCCAGTCCTTTAGTGTTCTTTGTACAGCTTACTGCAAAGGAAAAACCTTTCAATTCTCTTCTTTTGTTGCCTGTAATATGAAAGTCCTTAGAACAGTTCCATTCTACATTGGAAACATGGGAGTTTATTCATGCCACTGCTGGGAAGTAGATCATTAACTCAAAAAATCAATCCATCAAACCTGAGATACATGTCAAACTCCACTGCTTAAGGCAGTAACCAGGAATTGCTGAGGAGAAGCATGTATCTCAGATTCAAGTGAATGTGGAGGGGAAAGGAATGGAAGTGGCTTTGTAGTTCAGAGAAGTCCCCTTTTGAACAGACAAAGGTGTTGGGATACAATAAGTAGACTCCAGAGTTGGACTCGCTCTATTGCTCTCTAACTCTTACCTCATTAATTACTTTTTACACAATGGCCTGTGTACTGTGGACATACCAATTCCAGTTTTTTGGAGTACATTATCTGGGGAAAACTGGGTATATAGTAGGTAAATGAGGGAACTTGTTCTCCTAGAATTAACCACTGAAATTCCAGCTCCTAACTACCTCTTTGAATCAGAGGCACATGGAGTAAAGGGACTCAGTCTCCTGTCTCACAGTCTTCATTGAAGAAAAGATTGCTAAATCTACTTGCTGAGATAGCAACTTCATAGCTGATAGCAGTAGAAAGTGAGAAAAGATAGTATGAATCCTCATAGCTTCCCTGTTATGCAACAGTATTTCCTAAAGCCGTGATTTCTCAGTCGTGTTCACACACAACTTGATGTAAAGGAAAAAAGTAATGAAGTCATTCACAGTACATAAAGCTGATTATGCATGAAGTCTGTGGAGATTGGAGGCTAGAGTGAATTGCTGTGCTGAAGGTGCTGTGGCTGGTATAAAACAAAACTAATAAAAAACCTTGAAAATATTTTTCAAAGCATTTTATGTACCATGTACCTTGTGGCTTGTTTTTTTTTTTTTTTTTTTTTTGCAGAGGCACCATCCTTTTTTTTTTTCCCTGTCTTCTCTAATGTGGAAATCAAAATTTTGTGTAAAAACTCGAAACATTATCAAGGTAGGTCCCAAGAGCACCAGTGCTAGAAAATATTTGTCTTACAGTTCTTAGAGGATGTTATCAGCTAATACTGAACAATTTTTGGCCCACAGATCAGTTAGTTCTAGCCTTCACTCAGGTTATGCCACTGAGACTATAGAATCTTTAGTTTTAGTTTTGATACCAATTTTAGGCACAAGGTTTACAATAACAAAAGTAAGTTGCAAACCCACATAAAATTTTCAGGTTTTTTTTCATTTCAAAAAACCAAACATTTTGATTTAAAGTTCTGCTGCAGAAGATCCGTCTTCCATCCTTCTTTATTCCTCTGTATCTCAGATGTGCTGACGTGTTTCTCACCTTTTCATTAAAAAAAAATCTTATTCTGTACTCTTACAGAAATATCAGATGATTCTCAAATAGAAATAGTAGAATTCATTTATAATTTTTAATAATGCATTCCAGATATGGACATAATTATCTATTAATAAAATAAAGGAAGTCCCATATTCTGTAGATCAGCTCTTAATTCTATTTTTAAAATTAAATAATTTTGTGTGTGGTCACACTCACCTTAAACAAATACTGACTATCCTGTGAGACAGAGCAAATCACTATTAATGAGACAACATAATGGTAACTGTACACTAAGAACGTTGTGAAGATGAATGTTTCAAAGTATTTTTAATAGACCATGGTTTTTTACCTATATAAGTGAAGAGAAATTATAGAACTCTTAAATTCATACAGTCATTCCAGGGATACAAAGGAACTATGTAAATGGTGATACATCTTCTGATAACGCTGGCAAACTCATTAGTGTACTGTGATATCCATTATAGGGAACATCATACAGATGAAAGCTATTAAATGAGAAAATGGTCTTGAGTTCTGTCTCAGTAAAGGAACTATGATTTATTACTCAAACTAATATAAGTAAAATGAAGGGTAAGTTGTACTTATGATGTATAGTGTGGAAGTTCTAACCCTTAAGTATAAGCCAGCACTTTGCCAGGTGCTTCAATGATAGAGTGACCGTATGGTCCAAGAGGTAGTTTCAGCCCCAACACATTTGCTGACTGACAGAATTCTATTGAGCAGGATAAAAATGCAAAGAATGGAAGAAGGAAAGTGCTGGCAAATGGGACTGCACAAGTGACATCAACAACCTGACAGTGTGATATGCAAAGCTTCACCCTTTAAAGAGCCTTAAAAACTGTCAATGCAGTACAAGAGCTTTAAAATCAGAAACTTATGAAGTTAGTTTAGCCTGACAACATTTTCTCCAATCAGGAAACAAAGTTTTCTTCCTTACTTCTTTACCTATTATCCTGCTCTCTGGACTCTGGAATGATGTCTAGTGACATGATTAGATGTCACCACTTGTTACTGTCTTTCTTTTATTTGGCTTATGCCATCAGTACCAGGCAGCTTTTCTGCTGACTGCTCTTCCTTTTGTTCTCTGAGTGGCCAGTAGAAAACATCTGGTACTCAGAGTCTCATCTTACACTGTTGTGTACTACATGCCTCTTTCCTCTCACATTAGATACTTGAAAAATATTTTTTCATTTCCTGAGTATTTTCAAAATGCTGACCATCTCAATAAATGAGGTATTAATCTACAGTAGCTATGCAATACTTGTCACTGAATTTGATGTTGCCTTTTCTAATTATCATGTCTGGAATTTCAGTGGGTTGTAGAAACCTGTTCTTTAATCAGTCACTTTCCATTTTCTACACTAATTATAATCTCTATATATGGCCACTGAGCTATCAAACATCAGGATTAATTGCACACTCTGTGCTTAGGTTTCAGTCAACCTGTACTCAGATATACAGACTTTATCAAGATCTTTACCCAGGTTGTGAAACTAGCTTTAAAATCTTCTGGGACTGCTGTTCAATGCCTATTTAATCAAAATTCAATTTCATACAAACCCATTTCTTCCTATTGTACTATAATGGGGAAATTATGTTTTGTGTTCCTTCCTTCTTGTGATCTGATAAATCCTGAAATGCAATTTTTAGTTCTTATTTTTGGCCCACTCTGTTGCTTTCCTGAATACAGCTGAATTTTCTTCAGGCCTCAAGGCAAAGATGCAAAGACTTCTATATGTGTTGGTAAGCATCTGTGAGTTACTTGAGGCTGTGTCTTGCTTGATGTGTGTGGCATCCTTTATGACTGCTCAGTTGTCTTACTCTCACCTTGCAGTGCCATGAGTCATAGCAGAAGTGTAAAGTCATCAGCAGCACTTTTCAAAAGTGTCATTAAAGGTTTTCTAATGCCTCATTATCAAAGTGCTTATCCATCTCCTTTAACTGTGGAATCATTCCATTCCAAAAAAATCCACAGCAAGAAGCTCCTCTAGCAGCCAAGTGTTTTCTCCTCTTTAGCTGTCAAGGGCCTAAGCAGTACAGGCTTCTAGCTGTGCTTCAGTACTTTCCTGAAGCATTCTCACATTCTTATTAAAGCAGATTTTCTGTAATACAGTCTTGGTTAACAGTTCTCTTCACTCTGTCACATGCCTTCTTGTGGGTTTTTGGTCACTTTCCATGCTGTTTCAGTGTTCACACATTCTCTTTAAGAATCAGACCTCAACAGGGTAGCAACAGCAAAGGTGCACAGAGAAACCACTGTTTTTCTAGGTCAGTCTGCACATTCTTGGTCCTGGTCTCTCTTAGAGGCAGTAATATTCACAAATTTATCTCTAAATATGATAGAACTGCTACCATGCACATGTAGATGGTGTATGCATGTTCATATGCCCTGATTTGGCACCACGTCCTTCTGTTCTCCTCATCCAGGTTTCATACTGGAAAAAGCAATATTCAAGACTAGTCCTTGCTATGAACAAAGTCTTCAAGATTTGCTTCTATTCTGTAACACTTCTGTTGTCATAGCCCAATTATTGTGAAAGTGTACATCACAGATTATAAGAAATAATGCCTTAATTATTTCATCTTAATGCTTTTATTTTGCAATAATGATTCTGACTTTTTGTAATTGAACTTACCTATTCTCTTAGAATAAGTTTTTTGCTTCTTTCCCTCACTTTCTTTAGCATGCAATGTGAACTCAACTCAATGTTGATAGATCATCATCATCATCTATGGAACCAACAGGTCTAAGTGAAGCAGTATTTAAGGACTATGACACAAAATGCTTATAGAGAAAACCAGACAGTTCTGAGGACTCATCATCTCTAGCTTTAAATTTCATGTTTTGTTTTGGTTTTTTTTTGGTTTGGTTTGGTTTGGTTTTTTTCTTGGATTTTTTTTGTTTTTCTAGCTCAACTCTGGTACCATGGGATTAATGCCCACTAACAGGTGGCTTGCATTAGGGTATCTCCTGAACCTTGTTGTGTTGTTTAGTTTCATCCAGAAAGATGGAAGAGTAATACATTCAACAGGTTTCATGGACTGAGACTTCTCTATAAAATGGCTTAAAACACAGTAGGTAATATTATGGGTTAATTTCAAAAGCACAATTCAAATCCTAACTGATATACTAATGTAGGTACGTCCACTTAGCAAAAATAAACAAACAGACAAACAAAAACCCCCAAAACTAAACAAAATAGGCACTTTTCATTATCCTCAAACCTGCTGTTTTCAGTGTGGGATTTTGTCAAAAACCACGTAAGTATCCCATAAGTGACAGAACAAGGGCAAATGGTTTTAAACTGGAAGAGGGTTTGGGTTAGATATTGTGAAGAAATTCTTTACTGTGAAGGTGGTGAGGAACTGGAACAGGTTGCTCAGAAAAGTTGTGGATGCCCCATCCCTGGAAGTGTTCAACACCAGGTTGGGTGGGGCCCTGAGCAACCTGGTCAAGTGGAAGGTGTTCCTGCCCATGTCAGGGGACTTGGAACTAGATGATCTTTAAGGTCCCTTCCAATCCAAACCATTTTATGGTTCTATGATTCTATAAAAGGCAATCAGTCCCCAAGGTGTGAGCTATGACACACAACTCTGGGAGGGAACAAACAGCGGCAAAGCAACTTAGCAAACTTATTACTGGTTAATAATTCTTAACATGATTGTCTAGGTAAGAAAATAGCTCAAAAGACAGCCTATCTGGTATAGAATTATTAGGACAAAAAAATTGTACTAATAGACCAAGATATTACATGTAGAATAAGTGTTCTCTGAATCTTAGTTTGCCCAGATCACACTATGTATTTCTGCATGCTAATTTCCTTGTGTTTTTGAGCAGCCCTACATCCACTTCTGATTCACACCAAAGTATGAACATTTTCCTAAATATTTTGTAGAGTTCATATAAATGTTGGTAAAAACAAAAGGAGTTGGGTTGGTGCTGAGGGGGATTACAAAAATGAGTGGTTCATGGGAAATTGAACTCTAAGATAGATAGGTTAGAACTGGGTTGGCATTCTAGGGGCTAAATGGTTAAATAAACCACTAAAAGCCTTTTTTTTGACTTTTGGTACTTTGCACAAGAAATTTGAAATTTCCATTTGATTACAAAAGTAAAATATAACTCAGGAGACAAAGAAGTACTCTTAATAAAGGATTAATACTCTTCAGCTAAAGAAATTCTTCAAGAGTTCAATCAGTCCAGATGCAGGCTAAGTCTCATTTTTGTTTGGAAAGGATGAATCCCCATCTGTATATGATAAGTGGCATGCTCTGCAGAGCAAGCAAAGAGTTTTTTTCTAATAAGAACTCACGTTTAACCCCCCAAAAAGTTGCATCATTTCAGTTTTATTTTAAGTTCTTTGACAATATCTGGAAGAAAAGCAGGAGAAACCTCTTATAATTTTATACTTTTAGCACAAAACCATTTCAGGTTTAATGCATATTTCTAACATACAGTAAGGAAAGATAAAAATCCTCTGGTTCTTAAATAATCCATGTACATTTCTTTTCAGACAGGAGACCTTTATTAACTGAAGTGAACACCATCATGTCTTCAGGCAACATGTATTATACATTCAATTACTGTAGTTTAAGCTAAAACATCAAGATTAAGCTCTCCAAAACAGCCTAAGGGATTTAATCTCATTATATTCAGGATGAGGAATTTCACTGGGATCTGGGTCCCTAACTCCCTTAGGTGTGTTTAAAATATTAGCCAAAATTCCCATTTTATGAATATGAGTTAAAAATTACCTTAATGGATCTAAGTTTATTGCTTATGTGGTTTCTAGGTCAAATCTGATAAATTATAACTTCAATTACCTGCTCTAATGTCAGCCAACTATTCAACTGGCCTTTTTTACCACCACTAGGATACTTCGTGAAAATCAGACATCCAATAGGATTAAATGAGATGAAGGTAAACTACAACTTCACCTCAGATACTTTTGCCATTTACTGACACTCAAATACACTAGAATATAGTTAGGAGAATTGTCTTATCTTGAATTGAATTTAATAGAGGCGATATGTTTTAAATGAAATTGATATTTTAAATGTTAAATATGTAAAAGTCCCTGGAAAGATGATTATGTCTACAAATCAGGTATTCTAGTAAATGTGCGAATGTAGAATAAAGCACCAGTCTTTAGTTTTTTGCGAATGGCACTGAGCAATTTTGTTAGAAAAGTTAATACACATAGTTAGTGGCTAGACATGATAATATGGTCTGTATATTAAAACGGCTCCCGTGCTGTCACTTGTTTATTGTTACTTGTACGAAGGTGAATGGGGAGCAGCTTCTGATGTAAGCAACAGAGAAGGATGAAACCAGTCTGCAGCCTCTATACCTGTGGAAGGAGGGGGGTGAACCCAGAAAGGGAAGATGTTGAGCAGTTAACAAGCCCATCTCATGTCACCTGAGCCCCCATTTAGGTGTCTTATGGTAATGGCATTTGCTAAGTCTCCTAGTTTTCCAGTCTATTAATATCTATAATATTTTACCACCATGTCATTAAAAATACTTCTCTTGTAAACAGAAGGTCTTCTGTGGTGGACAATTCCTAAGCCCTATAGACAGATAAGTTTGAAGACCTTTTACTTTTATTAGAAGATAGATTTTGATCCAAAAAAGGCAGCATTCACAAAAAAATTAAAATGCACATGAAAGCAATTTAACTAAATACTTGATAAAATCTTAGTCATGTAAGAATATCTAAGCAATGGTAAATGTTGACAGCACTGCAGAATGGAAGACCGATATTAGCTAGTAGATTTAGTTCAGGAATAATCAGTTAGGGTGTATCATATTGCAAAGATAAAATTTAGGTCACCAGTTATACTGTCATTATATCTAATTTTTTTCCACCGCTGCAATCAGTCTTGAAGATGTTCATACATAAATAAGCATAGAAACCTGAAATTTCAGATTTATCAGAAAGTTCTCTTCTGATCTGACAGACTAAAACATATTAAAAGTAAATGTAATTTGTTATCAAAGGCTCAGATACTGAAGTATGGTGTACTGATGTTGAAAATTTATGTAGCTTGTATTGATAAGGTAATTAACAGAAAACTACACTTCATTTAGTCTGTATACTGAAAAAAAGCTTTAGGAGGCATTTCATATCATAGTACATTCTTTTAGGAGCAAGAGAACTGAGTGCAACTAACCTAACCTGTCCCAAATGGTAATAAGTTTTCCAATTTCTATGAATAAAAAATGTGATTAAATGTAATTATCTCTCTGATTTACAGGCCATTTAATGTTTGCTAAGCTCTAATTCAAATGTTTATATTTGTTTCGCTTTTGTTTTTAAATGTAGTGCAGTTTATTCCAAATATAGGACATTGGTAGCTATCCATATTAATAATAATAATAATAATAAAAATAATCAAATTCAGCTTGATCAGACGTGCTAAACAAGGTGCTCCCACTTTCTTTTCTTTCTTTCCAAATTAGAGAGATATGAAAGTGATGCTGTTGACATGTCATTTGGGACTTGATCCTGGACAACCTTTCCCCACATTTTCTTATCTAGAACAAAAGAATTGTGTTTTAAATGTAGACACAACTTTTATGAGAACAATGACAGCTTTTATCCTCATGAAATGGTGATCTTCACACAAGTAAATTTCTGTTTTAATAGTCCATCAGACTGTTAGCACTGAGAACAATTAGAATGCTTCATGATGTTCAATAAGGAGTATCATAATTCAGCACAAATGCCTAAAAGGCCAGTTACCCAATGGAGTACTTTCTCCATTTGTGGGAAGACATTCCCTGTGCTCACAATCCAACCCACTATATCAAAATTTTAAGTCACATTGCATTTGAAGTCCACTGCTTTGTGGTTTCTGAAGCATGAGAAGCTTAGTTCAGCTTTGCTTTTGTTATGGAGACTGAGGTGTAGTGGTTTCCCTCCATTTTAGGTCATAGGAACAGTAACATGAACGTCATTAACTTCAAGCAATTTTAGTATAACATCATGTGTGGTGGCTGGTAAGCCTATGATACGAGACACAAGGAGAGTCCACTGGTGAGACAGTCCGAGTATCAGAGATTCCTCCCCAGGTTAGAGTGACAAAACCAGCTTCCCCCAGGATGCATTGCTTTGCTATGTTAATGTACCCCAGTTCTGCTTCCCTGGTTGGCCCCCAGAGCTTCCCCATTGGCTCCCATTCCCTAGTCCAGCCTGCATATTGCCCCCGTGCCCTCAGACCATTGGTCCCTGATGCTCGATCCGCTCCGCCACTTAAACCTGGACCCTCCATTGTTCTTTGTCTTCGTCCCTGGAACCTTTCACAGGCGTGGCTGCAGTAAACCGCTCCCATGGAACTCTGTACAGAGACCCTTCCTGCCTCTTTGCTGTTGGCTCATATTACTGGAGCTATCCGTGTGTGTGTGCGTGCACGCGTGTGGGAGCATGTGGTGGTCCTGCCAAGTGGCTTCACTTTGGAGATGCTTTTAGGAAGGTCGCGACACCTCGGGCTCCAGCACTGCAAAACCGCCAGGTGCCCGGCTAGCGACAATCGTGGCATATTTTTACTGCAGTCTTACAACTACCTCAATTTTTTTCTTTCTCAGTTTTATAATGTTAAATCTAACTCTGCTTCCCAGAAATATGAAGGTGAAATTGCCTTTCTGAGTAGAGCTGGTAATCCTCATGCATGGATGTAATTTTTGTTATGAATCTGTTCCAGTCACCTGCTACACTTCTTATCAGTTCTATAAATAGTTGCAGTTCTTCAACTTACCTCTTTTCTTCTTTCTTGCCGTTTCTGGGTCTCTTTTTATTTAAACATCTTTACTAGTAGTCACTGGAGATTATTACAGGTGCAAGTCAGAATCAGCTCTCTCCTCTGAATCTAGGCATCCTTCCACAACGACCAGGACAAGCGGGGCCACATCCTGGTAAGATAAGATTGAAGTGTGCACCTGGAATGCAGGGGCTTGAGTACATTATAAAGTCCATGCCTGCTGTGTAGGCTCAGCTACCAAGAAGTTGAATGTGGACCTTAAGATGACAGTAAGTGTTCAATATTACTGTTATTGAAAGAAATGTCTTTTGTGCTGTTAGAAAGAGAACAAGATGCCTAAAGTCAGGTTATGCAGTACTTCTCTGAGAAGTTTGGATCTTGTGGTGTTTTGAGGAAACAGTATCTTTTAATTTGTCCAGAGAAATTATTAAAAAGGCAAAGAAAGATCTTGAGTGGAATTACAAAATATTTGGTTGGCAAGAAGCCCTTAATGAAAATTGGTGAAGACAAGAGCCTATTTTTAGTTTTATCTTTTTTTCAGTATTTACACATTTCCTACAAAATAGCACACCCTTTTGGAAAGAAGCACATTTCTTCATGGGAGTTATGTCAACTAAAATCTGCTGAGATACAGAATTTGTCTTATGAAAAATGTGAGACAAGACTGTGTGATACCACATGCTTTTATACTAAAATTCAGTTGGTAAAATGCTTTTCCAAACATGAAAGAGTGAAGCAAAACCCACATCTTTTATGGACATCTCTTACGGATACCTTTTCCTTCTGTGTAATTGTTGGGTAGAATAGTCAAACACTCCTGGTTATGGAATACAATAAGGGTGGCCATATTCTTGCTGAAGTTTTCGGCTTTGCATGAAATAATTAAATATTCATTGAAGCAGAAAGAGAAGAAGAATTACTTTATTGCTTTCTGGTTAGAGAAGAATAATAAGAATTGCATTCTAGTCCTTTGCTCCAGTAATACCTTAATATGAAATTCTTTAATAAGAAACCTATAAGCATTCATTGGAAAAGGAACTGTAAGTCAGGTCTCTTCTTCTACTAGAAGGCTAGAGTAATTCTCATTACATCAGTCTATTTCCAATCCAATGCATATTAAATTATATATACATACTTAAAATTTCAACAAATTGGAATTAGAAAGCCAGTTTCCCATCTTCAAAATACTTTGCAGATTATTGGTGAGCACATATGCATTAGATATTCAGATGACTCATGTGAAAAAAAAAAATATTTGAGCTGGTTTCCTCACTTCCTGGGCACTGAAATCCTGCATTTAACTATAGCTTAACAGACCCTCTTGCTCAGGGTTTTTCTCTCTGATCTAGCAGCTGTTTATGCATATTTGCAAAGCAGGGTATCATGAAATCCATAAGACTACAAGAAGTAGTTTAGACTACAAGTTCATAGCTGTCTGGTTATGAAATATGTAGCCACTCCAGATTTACACAATCAGGGTAAACAAGGAGTTGCACTTTACAAATGTGAATGAAAATTATACTAAAAAGCTGCACAGCTAGTCAGGATACCATCAAACAATAGAATAAAGAGTATAAACTTAGATTCTTCTTAGATCATCTTACTTTTTCTTCCTCTCTTCCACCTTTCTTGCCCACTCCCCACCTAAATTCTTGTTTCAAACTTACTCTCTGTTACGTTTCAAATAATGCAGGTTTGAATTAGTAGATACACCTGAAGGATTGCAGTTTATGTTTAGGTAGTGGTTAAATGTTTATCTACATTGGCTTCTAAAGTCCACTTATTGATAAGATACATAATTAAAGGGGAAGAATGTGCATTCCTTCATTATATGGAGTACATTTCAGTGAGTTCCTTAAGCACTTATCTATTTTAACACTACATAGCTTGCTCCATTTTCTTTAACCAGGCTTTTACTTGAAATTAGACAAGAAATTGGGTACTTGGCTGTACCAGGACCTTAAACCTTAAAAGAAATTTGGTATTATTGCCATTGGTTAAGCAGTTGATTGTTACCAAAAGAGCATTAACTGTATTTTTCATGCTGATGGTGATGCAGTTTATGCAGATAATTAAAGAAGAGGTTCAATTTTCATTTTCATTATACGCTTAAGTATCTTTTCAGTCCAGATTAGATTTAATAGAGCTATTTGCATGCACGTTTGATTGATTTGAAGCTTTGGCACACAAACAAATTGATATTGTTAAAGTTATTGACTGACTTACCCTGTATTTCCTTATTTTATTGGCCTATTGAAATATTGTCAGCACTATAAAAATCTTTTAGCTAAGTGCTAAACTCGAATCAATAAATTTATTAATGTACTGTTCACAGAATGACTAAACAATACTGATCTTAAGGGACTTTCATGAATTTAAGAATTAGTAGTATAACTTTTTAAATGACTAATCACTGAAGGTTAAATCAAACAACTAAATAATACCTAAATAGATGTAAGATCAAACCAAAATAATGAAAGGTATTCTGTGTTTGAATTTAACAAATGGAATCATTTCATATCAACTGCTTATAATTCACTCAAAAATAATTGCACAAAGCTCAGGCAGAGTAGTTAAAAAAACAACTACAAGTTCATGTGGAAAGTTCATGGTACAAAAAGTAATAGGGACACCTGTACATCTCAGCTGCACAAAAAAAGTTTTAGCATTTTATTTGTTTCTGATATATGCTAGAGGACAATTTCAGGTCTATTTGTTTTAATAGGGTAAAATGGTGGTGATAAAAAGAAATGTTTGGGTGAACCCTGAGTAGTAGGATTTACAAATTTATCCTAGGAATTCAAATATTCAGTACTCACTAGTCTCTCTGACTAACACAACAAACATTGTGGTGGTATTTCGGAAAGATTATTGCTGATAAGAATATGTTGAAGTTATTGAGTGGCATCAAGGTGACAATAGTGAGATGGTTACTCCCCTCTTTCAGGAAACTGAAGTAAGGTAATATGGTGCATAGGGTAATAGAGACATATTTCTCACTGAGGCAACTCTGTACACTTTCCAAACTGGTATGTGCAATTCCCTGAAAAAGATCCATCTACTTCTCATTCTGTAAGAGATCAGAAAGTTGTAAACTGGGGAGTGAAGTTTGTTTGAACTATTTTCCCTGACAGTCTTTCCAGTGAAATTAATTAAATAAATATTTTCTCTGAGCAAATACTGCAAGATGTAGTTGTGAAGGTTTCTCTGTGGAATATCTCAATGTTATAGCTCCTCAAAGCAGATTATCATCAAAATTTCAATGAAGAATGGCAAAAATTTTATTGTTTCATTTAATTTGTTTCATTTCCCAAAATGTTTTAAAGCTAGGAGTTTAGGAAAACAATAATTTTTTTATCATTAGTTTCAATGAATGCAGAATTTCATGTATAAATCTGGAAAATAATTCTGAGCATTAAAGCAATGTCTTCCTTATATCCAGTGAAAATTGACCCTCTTTCAGGCCCTGCTAAAAAGTTTATCACCGTTTTCCTTATAGGCCTCCTGTAAATACTGAAGGACTGCAATAATATTTCCACAGAGCCCTCTCTTCTCCAGGTTGAACAACCCCAACTCTCTCAGCCTGTCTTTACAGAACAAGTGTTCCATCCCTCTGATGATTTTTGATTCTCTCCTCTGGATCTGCTCCAATAGATTAATTTCTTTCCTGTGGAGTCTGGATGCAATATTCTAGGTGGGGTCTCACCAGAATGGAGTAGAGGGGCAGAATCAAATCTCTTGACCTGTTGGCCACTCGTGATGCAGACCAGGATACAGCTGGCTTTCTGGGCTGCAAGCATACTTTCAGGTCATGTTGAAATTTACATCCATCTGTAGCCTCACGTCCTTCTTCGTAGGGTTGCCCTCAATCCCTTCATTCCCCAGACTGTATTGATACCAGGGATAGCCCCCACCAAGATGCAGGACCTTGTGCTTGGCCTTGTTGTAGCTCCTGAAGTTCACGTGGACCCACTTCTCAAGGTCGTTGAGGTCCCTCTGGATGGTATCCCACTCCTTAGGTGTGTCAGCTGTACCACTGAGCTTGCTGTCATCTGCAAACTTGCTGAGTGTGCATTTGATCCCTCTATGTTTTTGGTGAAGGTATTAAATAGTACTGTTCTCAATAAAGACTCCTGAGGGACACCCTTTGCCACTGATCTCCATCTGCATCTCCATCAAAGGACATTGAACCTTTGACCACTACCCTCTGGATGTGAACATCCAGCCAATTCCTCATCCTCTAAACAGTCCATGCATCTAATCTGTATCTCTCCAGTTTAGAGAAAAAGGATGTTTTGGAGGACCATATCAAAGGCCTTACAAAAGTCCAGATAAATGACATCTGTAGCCCTTCCATTGTGCACTGATGTAATCACTTGACCATAGAAGGCTGCTAGGTTGGTTAGGCAGGACTTGCCTATGGTTAAGCCATGCTGGCTCTCTTAAATCATCTCCCTTTCCTCCATGTGCCTTAGCCTAGCTTCTGGGAGGATCTGTTCCATGATCTTTCCAGGCACAGAGGTGACGCTGATAGGTCAGTAGTTCCCAGGATCCTCCTTTCTACTCTTTTTAAAAGTGGGTGCAATGTTTCCCTTTTTCCACTTGCCTGGGACATCACCTGCTTGCCATGACTTTTTAATTATCATGGAGAGTGGCTTGTCAATTACATCAGCCAATTCCCTCAGGACTCTAGGATGCATCTTGTCAAGTTCCAGAAACTTACATATGTTCAGATTTTCTTCAGGTGGTCACGAACCTGATCTTTTCTTACAGTGGAAGGGAATTTGCCCTCCCATTCCCTGCCTTGAGGTCCATCCAAGTAAGGGGTGTGGGAAGAGAGGTTGACAGTGAAGACTGAGGGAAAAAACTTATTGAGTACTTCAACCTTCTCCTCCTCCGTTGTTACCAGCTTGATGGTTGTGTTCATCAGAGAGTGTGCTTTCTCTGACCTTTGTTTTCTGTCTGACATACCTGTCAAAACCTTTCTTTGTATCCTTGCCATGTTCAGCTGCAGTTGTGCTTTGGCTTTCCTGACCCCATTGCTACACAAGCTATTAGCATGTTTTACTCTGACCAGGAGATCTGTCCCTGCTTCCACTTCCTTTTCCTTCTTGCCTTGCAGTCTGACCAGCAGGCCTTGACTCAGCCATACCAGTCTCTTGCCTTCCTTTCTTGATTTCTTACACATGAACATCAAGAGCTCTTCCACTCTATGAAAAACGTCCTTAAGGTTATGCCAGCTCTCTTCTGCTGCCTTGTCCCTAAGGCAGTTTCACAGAGGGTCTTATTGACTGAATCCTTCAACAGCTGGGATTTTGTAAAATTTAGGATTCTTACTTTATTCTTCACCTGACCCATAAGCCTCAGAACTGAAAATTCCAACAGTGCATGGATACTGGAGCTCAGGCCGCCTCCAGTCTATACAGCATTGATTACCTCCCTTGTGTTGGTGACCATCAAGTCCAGTGTTGCACCCCCTCAGGCAGGGCTGTCTATTAGCTGGCTTAAGAAGTTATCCTCGATGCTTTTCAGGACTCTCCTGGATTGCCTACAGCTCACCATGCTACTTTCCTAGCAGATATTGGAGTGGTTGAAATACCCCTGGCAGATGAGAAGCAGTGGGTGAAATGATTCCTGTAGCTGGAGCAAGACTTCATCAGTAGGTTCCTCTTGATCAGGCAGCTTGCAGGAGACAGGAGCCACAGGGTTCCCTTTGTTGCCTTGGTCTCTGATTCTTACCCATAGGGTTTTGGCTTGCTCTTGTCTGTTCTTCAGAGACAGCTCTTCAGGCTTAATCCCTGTCTTGATGTAAAGAGCAATCCCTCCACCTCTCCTTCCTCTCCTGTCCGTTCTGAACAGCCAGTTTTTCCCAGTGTCTCTCCCTGCAGCTGGAAGGATAGAGGAAAAAATAACCTGTGCTCCAGATTCCCATATCAACCATCCTAAGGCTCTGAAGTCTCTTTTGATTGTCCTCCAACTACAGATTGCATCTTGGACTATGGGTGGCATCTTCATCACCACACACATAGAAGTGCAGTAATGGATAGCAATCAAAAGGCTGTACCAGGCTGGGAAGTTTGCTAGTCATGTTCATAACCTGGGCCCCAGGAAGTCATCAGACTTCCCTAAGAGGATGGTCTGTCAGGAATATTTGACCCTGTGTTCCCTTCTGAAGGGGGTCATCTTCATGGAGGTGGTTGTGATACTGGGCATATCCTGGCACCATCTCTGGTATAGATGGACAGTTATCCACATCATTTATTGATGGGCCTTCCATATCCAAAGCCTCATAATTGTTGTATGAAGGCACCTGGGAAGGCAAGGAGGTTCTACTAAAAGTCTGTCAGATGTGTCATTTATAACAAAGTGTATAACTAGGCAGAAAACCTGACCTACCACTCTAGGACCCACAGAGATGGATGGATTGAATGGATTCTTCATAAGAAAAAGCACAGTTCGTTTGGTAATAACTGCTTGAGGAAAAGTAATATTGGATGCTTTTTCTGGTGGAAATAAAATAGAAAATGAAGTAGGTTGAAGATATGTCTTCAAATTTTAATAAAAACAGCAGAGCATTGCCTTGTATTTGATATGAATGTTATTCTGCACGGTTTTCCATACTTTTATATAACTATATTGATCTTCATAAAAACCAAAAAGTATAAGAAAGAAAAGTTATTTGAGTCTAAATTTGTAATGTTTACTCATAATTTTTTCATCTGTCCCTTACAGCTCTTTTCTGCTGTACAAAATGGTTGCTCTACACACAGTCCAGGACATGGGCCTGTGTGTTTAAGGCATGTTCAGTAGAAATAAATTGCATATCTAATGTCAGTCTTTAACAAGTCAAATAAATCAGGCCACAGCTTCTGTCAAGATAAGAGCAGTGAGTGACTGTGAATTCAGTAGCACGTGAGAAGAATCTAATAAAATAGGTGTTTGTAATGTATTTATTTGCGTAATAGTAGCTGCTTTTGATTGTAAGGGCTGCTAACCCATTTATATGTAGTTTTTTGGTGATTGACTAATGTGCCTCCAAGACATCATTTTTTGGAAGAAAATAATATTTACTTATGAACACCCACATTTTGATTATAATTGTCTTTAAAACACTTTTCTCTGTGGTGTAATGCAGAAATATATCATAAGAACTGAAATGTTTATCAAGTTACATGTTATCTGTGGTGGTTGGATAAAAGGCATATAGGTGCAATCCTTCCTTCAATCTTTTTTCCTCAGGTTTTTGCTATTCCATTGTGATAAATAAAAGGGAATTCACACACTAAATGTGATGAGGTTTTGCTATTCATTTCTTCTTACTAATATTCAAGATAAAATTTTAAAGATGTTCTTGAAAAAGTGCGAAAATTCTGTAATATTCATTAAGAGACAGAGAAAAAACTCTCAAATTCTAATTAAACAGTATAATAAAGTAAATTTTCTGTTCTTATATTTATTTTGATGTTTAAATCGCAGGAACATATCAGAAAGCAAGTCTTCCAAAAGCATACACATGCCTTTGAAAGTCAGAGGTCAGACAGTATATATATATATATATATATATATATACACATATATACATATATACATATATACACACACACACACCCACACCCCCCCCCCCCCTCCCACGCCCATT